>JAGKTI010002660.1:8112-37087 GCA_018397915.1 Birgus latro | reverse complement strand
GAAGGGGAGCTGCAAGGCTTGGTAGATGAGTTTGGGAGAGTGTATAAGAAACGGAATCTAAAGGTGAATGTAGGGAAGAGTAAAGTGATGGTCTTCGAGAGAAGTGAAGCCAGTGAATGTACAGTGAGATTGGATGGGAAGGATGTGGAGAATGTGAGTGAATTTAAGTACTTGGGCAGTGTGATGAGTAAGGATGGTAGTCTGGAGGGTGAAGTGCTCGAAAGAGTACAGCAGGGAAGGAAGGTTGCTGGTTCGTTGAAAGCAGTGATAAGAAACAGGGAGGTGAGCGTGGAAGTGAAAAAGTTGTTACATGACAGTATTGTGATACCAACTCTGACATATGGAAGTGAAGCTTGGACCCTGTTGGAAGGACAGAAGTCAAGAGTGAGAAGACGAGCTAAGAAAATACTTCACAGAAACTGACTGGAGAAACTTCAACAAGGCAAGAGGTACTCAAGAAAGGTGGGATGGGTTTTTACGGATATACAAGGATTGCAATAACGTAACTGAAACTTAACAAATTAATCGCACTGTCCTGGCCGAGATTCGATTCCAGGCCCTTGGGCTTCATACGCGCGCACGTTGCCACTGAGCCAAAGAGAGTATCTCCACTTTTCCTCTAAGCAACGTGGTCATTTATAGACCCTATTACATCAATTTTCTCCCCGTGATGATTAATTTGGTGAGTTTCACACACACATGCACACATCGTAGCGTAGCATCAGAGACCACACTGAAGAGCTCATCCCCGGGATGTAAGAACTAGGATGCTGTCAGCTAACTAACAATATCATTGCCCTCCAAGCCTCGCCTCACATCCCACACCGCTGCCAACCAGTGTAACAGGGGTGGGGATTACGGGTCATTTTTCCTTTTATACCAACTGCCACCAGCATACCAAGTAGAAGCACAACCTGTACCCTTAACTTGCGTTTGTTTTCGTTTTTGAAGACTCCAACATGCTTGCATGCATCGGCCTTGGTCACCTAGTGGCGTCTCTCCATGCTGTTTAATATGTGGCAGCCTCCCTGTTCAGTCCCTTAACTCTAAGGTCATACTTAATGACCTCGTCCTAGGTCTTCTTCAGTCTTCTTCTCGCAGCCCCACCCCCGGTATTAACGCTTCTCATCTTCTGCATCCAATTATCATACCCCATCTTCTCCAAATGCCCATACCTCCTCAGTCTACCTCTCCTCATCACGACACCAATACACACCAGTCCCATCTTACCTCTCAACTCTTTCATTGTAAACCTAACCCATTACCCCATGCCTTGCACACAGGGATGCACTGCACATCCACCTAATCATTGCCATTTCTGTACCTTTGAGCCTGCAAATATCCTCTTCCTTTACCGCCTGGGTCACACTACCATACAGCATTACATTCCTAACACACGCTGCATACAAGATCCCTTAGCACGTAAGGAGAGCCCTCTCAGTGTCAGGAAAGGCAACAGCTTCCCGAACTTCTTCCAACTACTTCTCATTGTAGCCACAGAGCTAGCTCCAGCCCCACTTTCAGCACATAACATGTCTCCCAAATAACAAAATCTTCCACACACTTAAGAGACTCATCAGCGAGTTGAATCCTTTCATGCCTGACAATCTCCACCTGCTCTCCCCGACACACCGCTCACATAAAATCAGCATTATCTTGCAGTTTACCTCTAATACCACTACATCTCTTATGCACTCACTTATCACAAACACTCTACAAGATGGAATTACTTCCCACACCCTTGTGGCAATTTGCACATGGTCACTCACCACCACCAACCCTAGATATCATCACTTTTGATTTATTTGCATTTACTCTTAAGCCTTTGTGCCCCATACCATCTCTCCACTTCCTAAACCTTTCCTCCGCCTCCCTTTCATTCTCTGCAATCAACACCAAATCATCATCATACAACATCTCCCATGGGAGTCCATTTCTGAAGTCACGTGTGAGGGCTTCAAGTACCATGATAAACTACAAGGGACTCAAAACTACCCCCTGATGCAACCAACATTCACAGAAAACTCATCACTCAAATCTCCATTCACTCTTACCTGGGTGCAAGCACCCATATACATAGCCATAACCACCCTAACCAGCCACCACCTCCATCCCAAGCTGTCTCATTGCCCACTTCACCACCTCTCTAGGGACTGTCAGAGGCCATCTCCAAATCAGCAAAAACAAAGTACAGTTCCCTTTTCTTTCCAGTATATTTTTCCTGAGGAGCGTTGTGGTGTGGTTGAGGACGTGATGGGAAGCGTTAGGAGAAACACGTTAAGGTGGTTTGGGCATGTGGAGAGGATGGAGAGTGAAACATTGACGAGGAGAGTGTATGTGAGTGAGGTGGAGGGGGCAAGAGGGAGGGGGAGGTCGAAGATGAGATGGAGGGATGGAGTGGATAGGTATATGAGAGAGGGGGGTGTGAGTTGGGAGCGTGGTAGTGAAATGGCAGGGGACAGAGTGACATGGAGGCGATTTGTTTGTTGCCACCCCGTTCGGGATTGAGGCATCTGGCAATAGATAGATAGATAGATATTTTTCCTGAAGTGGACAAATAATGAATATTACATCAGTGGTCCCTTTGCCTGGCATAAACCCACTCTTCATCTCATCAATATTCACTCTTTTTCTAATCATATCTTCAAGAACTCTCTTCATTACCTTCATTATCTAATCTAAAATCTTAATACCTCTGTAATTTCCTCATTCCAGGGCATCACCCTTCCCCTTGTACACATTTACAATTACACTTCAGCCAATCATCTGGGACAACACACTCATATATAATCTTATATATCAGGTCAGTGACTAACCTCACTCCTATATATCCTGAGGCCTTCAACATTTCAGAAGTCAACTCAGACACCTGCTGCCTTCTTCACCCGCATCCTGCCTATTGCCTCACTCACAGTAGCAGTGTTAATCAAAGGCCAAGGGCCAAACACTGGATCTGCTGGCTCCAAACCCTCCCTGTCCCAGTCAAACTCATCATTCAACAACCAGTTGCAGTGCTTTCTCTAGGCATCTTTAATATCCCCACTGTTCACCACTACCCTTCCTTCATCATTCTACACACACTGCTCACCTATAATATCCCGATTATCCCTCTTCACCTGATTTGCCACCTTAAATATAATTTTCTTCCTTTCCACCTAATTTAGGTTATCAAGTAAAAGTCTCTGTGACTCAGACTTCATCCTGTATACCTCTCTTCTAACCCTATGTTTAGCAGCCAAGTATTCCTCCTTGTTACCACCTTTCTTTCATTCCCAGAAAAGCCTTCTTTTCTCCTTAACTGCAACTTCTACACCCTCATCCCACCACCATGTTACTTTATGTCTTGGTGGGGCTCATGTCCAACCACATACTGCATCAGTAACTCTCAAGATGTTGTTCTTGAGGGCTCTGTATTGTTCATTAATGCCTCTGTCAATGTCTCCCTGTTCAGCCATTACTCTTCTCATCTCACTATAGAATGCATCCCTTACTACTTGGTTTACCAGTGTCCATATTTTCCTCCTAGGTACATAAGTCCTCTTCTTCATCACTTGTTCTGTAAGCACCATGTCAGATATCAGTAATTTGTGCTGCTGCACTCACTCCTTGCTTCCTATAACTTTAACATCCCTCATTAACCTACCAGCCCTCCTGACCAGAAAATAGTCAGTCTGACTGCTGTTTCCCCCAGACTCATATGTAATCAACTCACTCTTTCTTTACCTAAAATGTGTGTTGCGCACAATCATGTTTATTGCCTCCCCAAACTCGAGTATCCTTTCTCCTTCCTAATTTCTTGTACTACCATATGCTCATTCCCCATGTACTGCTTGATATCCTTGAGCTTCTTCACCTACATGGCCATCATGTAAGTCCCTTCCCAAAACCACTATCTCATCATCCCCAGTACCACCTACTTCACGTATTAAGTCATCCTAAATTCTATTCTTCTCTACCTCATCCAAGCCTGCCTGTGGAGCATATGCATTTATAAGAAAAAAAGGGTAATATGACAGCTAAACATGTAAGAGAGTATGGATCAGTTGGGTCAAGGATTGTGTGGGTAAGAGTGAAAGTTGGACTACAAATGTGGGCAATTGTGTGCGTGTATGCGCCAACGCAAGATCGTGTAAGTAGAGTGAGAGAAGAGTTTTGGACAGATGTGGAAGCCTGCTTGGAAAAGTTTGAAAGGAATGAGAGAGTGTTTCTGATTGGAGATATGAATGGGAAAGTAGGGAATGAGAAGGTGGATGGAGTGGTTGGTGAGTGGGGTGTGCCTGCAGAGATGGATGAGAATGGCAGTGCTTTAGTGGACATTTGTGCTGGGAGGGGGTTGGTGGTAGTTAATACCCTCTTCAGGCACAAAATGATCCATAGGTATACATGGTGAGTGGTGAGAAGAGAGGACGGGGGAATGAATGAACGGAAGGCAATGATTGACTATGTGTGTGTGGATGAAAGGATGAGAAGATGTATAATGGATGCAAGAGTATATAGAGGTTGGGGGAGTGGACTTTCTGACCACCACTTGGTGGTGGCCAGAATCAGAATCCAAACAAGATGGAGGAAGAGAAGAAGGGAAAGACAGGAGGAAGTATTTGTTACAAGGAGGGTAGAAGAGTTACAAGAGGATGGAATAAAGGCCGAATATAGAAGGGAAGTGGAGGAACGATTGGGTAAATATAGATTGGAGCAGATGGGGGACGTGGAGGGTGTGTGCAAGGTATTGACAGAAGAAATCTGTGCAGCATGTGAGGTGGTGTGTGGGGTGAAGAGGAGACGAAAGGGGGTTCAGGGAACAGCATGGTGGACCGAAGAGGTGAGAGAGGCTGTGGCACAAAAGAAGAAAGCATATAATGAGTGGATGAGAAACAGGGGCAACGAAGAAGCTGAGAGACGGACAAGAGAGTTATATGTAGTGAGGAGGAGAGAGGTGAAAAGATTAGTAAGAGAGAGTAAGAAGAGAGTGGATGAGGAATTTGGAAGGAATTTGAGTGCAAAGTGGAGGGAATGTAAGAAAATGTTCTGGAAGGAGGTAAAGAGAGCTAGACAGGGTGCCAACGAAGTCAGTGGGGGTGTGAAAGATAAAAATGGTAGATTACTAGTGGAGAAGGGAGAAAAAGTAAACAGATGGAGAGAACACTTCAATGAACTGTTGAACATAGAGAATGAAAGTAATGCAAGTATAAGTGGCTGGGGAATGGCAGGGAGAAGGAGGGTTGTGAGAAGAGAGGAAGAAATCACCAGGATGGAAGTGGTGGAAGCAATGAAGAAAGTTAAAATGGGGAAAGCCCCAGGAATTGATGGAGTGTGTGGTGAAATGCTGAAGCATGGGGGAGAGATAGTAATAGAATGGATGTGGAAGGTGTGCAGATTGGCTTGGGAGGAGGGTAGAGTCCCGGAGGATTGGAAGTCAGGTATAATTATTCCTCTGTACAAAGGAAAAGGGGAAAAAGCAGTGTGTGGTAATCATAGGGGCATTTGCCTTCTCAGTGTAATAGGAAAAATATATGGTAGGATACTTATTGACAGAGTTAGGGAAATTACTGAGGAATTAGTTGGAGAAGAACAAGGAGGTTTTAGGAAGGGAAGAGGTTGTGTAGACCAGATATTCATTCTTAGATCCGTAGTGGAAAAGTTTCTAGAGAAGGGCAAGAAGTTGTATGCAGCCTTCATGGATCTGGAGAAAGCACATGACAGGGTGGATAGACAAGGTTTGTGGAAGGTATTAAGAATATATGGAGTGGGTGGGAAGTTGTTGAAGGCAGTGAAGAGTATGTATGAGGGTGCTAAGGCTGCAGTGCGTGTGGATGGCAAACTGAGTGAATCTTTCCATTTGAAGGTTGGATTGAAACAAGGATGTGTCATGTCTCCATGGTTGTTCAATCTGTATATGGATGGGGTTATAAAAGAGATACAAGGTCGGGCAGTGGACGTTGGAGCGGCCCTAGTGAGAGAGGGCAGTGTTTGGAAACTACCTGTACTGTTGTTTGAAGATGATACTGTGTTGTTGAGTGAAGACGAAGGGGAGCTGCAAGGCTTGGTAGATGAGTTTGGGAGAGTGTGTAAGAAACGGAATCTAAAGGTGAATGTGGGGAAGAGTAAAGTGATGGTCTTCGAGAGAAGTGAAGCCAGTGAGTGTACAGTGAGATTGGATGGGAAGGAAATGGAGAATGTGAGTGAATTTAAGTACTTGGGCAGTGTGATGAGTAAGGATGGTAGTCTGGAGGGTGAAGTGCTCGAAAGGGTACAGCAGGGAAGGAAGGTTGCTGGTTCGTTGAAAGCAGTGATAAGAAACAGGGAGGTGAGCATGGAAGTGAAAAAGTTGTTACATGACAGTATTGTGATACCAACTCTGACATATGGAAGTGAAGCTTGGACCCTGTTGGAAGGACAGAAGTCAAGTGTGAGAGCAGTGGAAATGAGTTATTTGAGAGGAGCATGTGGAGTCACATGGAGAGACAGACTAATAAATGAGGAAGTGAAGGAGCGTTGTGGTGAGGTTGAGGACGTGATGGGAAGCGTTAGGAGAAACACGTTAAGGTGGTTTGGGCATGTGGAGAGGATGGAGAGTGAAACATTGACAAGGAGAGTGTATGTGAGTGAGGTGGAGGGGGCGAGAGGGAGGGGGAGGCCGAGGATGAGATGGAGGGATGGAGTGGAGAGGTATATGAGAGAGGGGGGTGTGAGTTGGGAGCGTGGTAGTGAAATGGCAGGGGACAGAGTGACATGGAGGCGATTTGTTTGTGGCCACCCCGTTCGGGATTGAGGCGTCTGGCAATAGATAGATAGATAGATAGATGATAGGCGGAAGTTCTGCAGTATGGCTGCGTGACATTCCAGTCATGAGTGCTGCCAAATGCCCATGTAGCACAAGGGAAAGCATGGAGAGATAGCACAATGGACGCAACTTCGTCTGAGCATTTGCCATAAAAATATTTGTAAAATAATGCAAGGGAGACAACATTCCTTCTTACTTGTTGGGGAGGTAGTTTATTTGTAATAGCAGGGTTATTAATAATTCCAACAGCTTTGTTCTGAATTTTGTCTAGTCGTTTTAATGCAGCCTCTCCACATCCATTCCACAAGGGTGACCAATATTCAAGCTGAGAGTGCAAATGACTTATAAATTATAGCTAACTGCTCATCAGTGAAGAAGTTACGGACTCTGTACAATAATCCAAGTTCCTTTGAGGCAGTTTTAGCAAGTGATCTGACGTGAGAGGTTCGGCTGAGGGCATTGTTAAGTGAGACGCCGAGAATTTCAATACTTTTGGAGATGAGAATGTTAGTAGCATTGAAGGTAATATGCGAATCTGGCAATTTCTGTCTATTAGTATATTGTATGTACAGTAGCAGCCGTGGCTTAGTGGGTTAGAGCACTCCGCTCTGGCCATAGGGTCGGAGGATCGAATCCACCCAAGGGTCATTGGTAGACATCAGGAAGGGCATCCGGTCATAAAATGCTACACGCTCCAATCCAAAAAAAGGCCGACGCATGCAAGCATGTTGCAGCCTTCAAAAACGAAACGAAACAAAACGAGAATTTGGTTTTACTAGCATTAAATGAGACAAGGTTGTTATGTCCCCATTCTCTGATCATAGATAAGTCTTGATTTATGGAGATGGCTGTATTGAGTTGAGAATTAGATATCAGACTTTGGAAATGGGTGTCTGAGTGTGAATGAACTATGAAATGTTGAGTCATCTGCATATGAATGGATGGGATTGTTTGTGACAGATAAGAGTTTATTAATATGACTCAGAAACAGGGTTGGCACCAGAACTGATCCCTGTGGCACACCGGCATTAATTGAGTGGAAATTGGAATATACTGTACATCATCTGCTTTTACTCTTATTTTTCTTTCGCTGAGATATGAGGCAAGCAGAGGAACAAAAGACATTAGTCCATAGCAAGGGAGTTTGGACAACAGCGAACTGTGCCATACTCCGTCAAAAGCTTTAGAAATATCATGGGCTACTACATGAGTTGGCATGAGTCAGGAGATTGAGTATGTCAATGGTGGATCTTTCGTGGCAAAAACCATATTGTCTATCACTAATTAAGTTGCTGGATTCAAAGTGTTTAACTATGTGCTTCTTGATTATTATTTCAAATACTTTACCAAGAGATGATGTGACATCCATTGGTCTGTAAACAGAGGGGTCAGAGGAACTTCCTTTCTTTGGAATTGGGTGGATATTGGCTTCTTTCCATGAATTAGGGAATGAAGAAGTACGTATACATATTCTGAATAATCTAGCAAAAACAGGGGCAAGTTCTGGGGAACACTTTTTCAAAACAATTGGAGGAGTTCCATCTGGGCCTGGAGCTTTGTTGGTAGGTAAATTGTCTAAGGGATGGATTTTATGTACCTTGTCTGTATTTTAAGTGGAACAATTTTGGGACAGTCAAGTTCAAGTACTGGGATGTTCTGGCTGACTTCCTCTAAGGTAGAATTTCTGGCAAATGTACTGGCAAAGATATCTGCTTTCCTATGTGGGTCATTTGTAATGTTCCCATCTGAAGATTTTAGTGGAGGAATGGATGATGACTTGTTAACCTGAGGCGTCCTTCGATGTAAGTGTACGTTGCAACGTTTTGTCACGGTGACACCCATCGACATACCCATACGTTATGCAATTGCAAGGTCAGTCATTTGCACATTTTTCAAGTTTCATGGGTGATTTTTGGTAGGCATATGTGGGAGACCTTACTCTACCTGCTGTCAAGCAGGGACACTGCCTAACCTCACCTGACCCCCCCTCCCCCCTCCCCCTCCCCCCCGGCAATTCATCGGTTAGCAGTGACCTGGCCAGTAAAGACATGTCATGCCACGGTCTCACCAACGATGAAAGTGATTCCTGAGATGGAGGACAAAGAAATAAAGAAGCTAGAGAAAGAAACAAACAGAAGTGATGAGGTGGTAATGTCATAAAGAAAGGTGTCATTTGCTGATGTGTTTGGTGAGTGAACAATGCTTATATCGCCTATATTATTGTGTGAAAACCAATATAGTCTTGAACTACATATAAATTCATACCAAATAAATAAACAAATACATAAATTAAAGTGGCTTGAATTAGTTAACCCTCTCATAGTTTGTTTTCTTTGAAGCCAGGTACCCTGAGAGAGAATGGAAAGGTGAGGCTGACTGTCACCTGTAGCAACGTTTATAAGTTCAGGAGGGTGATTTCTCTATGAATTTTAGATGTTTCTCACCAAAAGCAGAGGTTTGAGCCAAAAAAAAAAAAAAAATCCGAAATCAGTCGGGATTGGGGGGTGTCAGAGGTGGAAAATCGGTCGTGACGTGACGGGTGAAAGTTATCATTGAAAGAATTCATGAGTTGACATTATTGTTACAACTTAATTTAAATGCTTTTCAAATACTGTACTGTATACTTTATACACCTTATTATTTACGATCTTACAAACTAAAGATGCTCACTATGTTTGTCTGTTTCACTTATCATTCGTCACCCTCGGACTTTTTTATCTATCTATCTATCTATTACCAGACACCTTAATCCCGCAAGGGGTGGCCACAAACAAATCTCTCCATGTCGCCCTGTCCCCAGCCATTTCATTGCCCTGCTTCCAGCTCTCACCTCCCTTTCTCATATACCTCTCCACTCCATCCTTCCATCTCATCCTTGGCCTCCCCTCCCTCTCCCCCCCTCCACCTCACTCACATACACTCTCCTCGTCAGTCTCCTACTCTCCATCCTCCCCACATGGCAAAATCGCCTCATTATGTTTCTCCTAATGCTTCCTATCACATCCACATCCACACCACAACGCTCCTTCACTTCCTCATTTGTCTGTCAGTCTGTCTCTCCATGTTACTCCACATGCTCCTTTCAAATAACTCATTTTTCACTGCTCTCACTCTTGACATCTGTCCCTCCAACAAGGTCCAAGCTTCACTCCCATATGTTAGAGTTGGTATCACAATACTGTCATGTAGTAGCTGTTTCACTTCCATGCTCACATCCCTGTTTCTTATCACTGCTTTCAAGGAACCAGCAACCTTTCTTCTTTGTTGTTCCATTTCAAGCACTTAACCCTCTAAACTTCCATCCTTCTCATCACACTACCCAAGTATTTAAATGCACTCACATTTTCCAATTCCTCCTCATTCAACCTCACTGTACGCTCATTGACTTCACTTCTCTCGAAGACTATAACTTTACTCTTCCCTACATTCATCTTTAGATTCCATTTCTTACACACTTTCCCAAACTCATCCATCCTTGCAGCTCTCCTTCGTCTTCACTTAACAACGCAGTATCATCTGCAAATAACAGTACAGGGAGTTTCCAAACACTGCCCTCTCTCACTAGGGCCACTCTAACATCCACTGCCCTACCTTGTATCTCTTTTATAACCCCATCCATATCCAGATTGAACAACCATGGAGACATGACACATCCTTGTTTCAAGCCAGCCTTCAAATAGAAAAATTCACTCGTTTCACTATCCAAACGCACTGAAGCCGTAGCATCCTCATACATACTCTTCACAGCCTTCAACAACTTCCAATCTACTCCATATATTCTTAATACTTTCCACTACCCTTATCTATCCACCCTGTCATATGCTTTCTCCAGATCCATGAAGGCTGCATACAACCTCTTTCTCTTCTCTAGAAACTTTTCTACTAAAGATCTAAGAATGAATATCTGATCTACACAACCTCTTACCTTCCTAAACTCTCCCTGTTCTTCAACTAATTTCTCTGTTAATTCCCTAACTCTGTCAGTAAGTATCCTACCATATATTTTTCCTACTACACTAAGAAGACAAATTCCCCTATGATTTCCACACACTTCTTTTTCCCCTTTTCCTTTGTAAAGGGGAATAACTATACAGTGCATGATTTCCAATCCTCTGGAACTCTGCCTACCTCCCAGGCCAATCTGCACATCTTCCATATCCATTCTACTACTATCTCTTCCCCATGCTTCAGCATTTCATTACACACTCCATCAATTCCTGGGGCTTTCCCCATTTTAACTTTCTTCACTGCTTCCGCAACTTCCATTCTACTGATTTCTTCCTCTCTTCTCACACCCCTCCCTCTCCCAGCCATTCCCCAGCCACTTATACTTGCATTACTTTCATTCTCCATGTTCAACAATTCCTTAAAGTGTTCTCTCCATCTGCTCACTTTTTCTCCCTTCTCCATTAGTAATCTACCATTATTATCTTTCACTCCCCAACTAACTTTTTTGGCATCCTGTCTAGCTCTCTTTACTGTTTTCCAGAACATTTTACTACATTTCCTCCACTTTACACTCAAATTCCTTCCAAATTCCTCATGCACTCTCTTCTTACTCTCTCTTACTAATCTTTTCACCTCTCTCTCCCTCTCTACATATAACTCCCTCTTCCATCTCTCAACTTCTTCCACACCCCTGTTTCTCATCCACTCACTATATGCTTTCTTCTTTTGTGCTACAGCCTCCCTCACCTCTTCATCCCATCATGCTGTTCCCTGCACCCCCTTTCGTCTTCTCTTCTTCCCACACACCACTTCACATGCTGCACATATTTCTTCTGTGAATATCTTTCACACACCTTCGACATCCCTTATCTGCTCCAATCCATATTTACGCAATCGCTCCTTCACTGCCCTTTTTCTGCCCTTTTTCCATCCTCTTGTAACCTTTCCACCCTCGTTGTATGAACTACTTCCTCCTGCCCTTCCGTTCTTCTGTTTCTCCATTTCATTTGGACTTTGATTCTGACCACCACTTGGTGGTGGTCAGAAAGTCCACTCCCTCAACCTCTGTTATCCTCTTGCATCCCTTACTCACCTTCTCATCCTGTCATCCACATGCACATAATCAATTATTGCCTTCCATTCATTCAGTTCACCACCTGCCCTTCTCATCATTCGCCATGTATACCTGTGGATCATTTTGTGCATGAAGACGGTATTGGCTGTTACCAACCCCCTCCCGGCACATATGTCCACTACAGCACTACCATTCTCATCCACCTTTGCAGGCACACCTCACTCACCAACTACTCCATCCACCTTCACATTCCCTACTTTTCCATTCTTATCTCCAATCAAAAACACTCTCATTCTTTTCAAACTTTTCCATCCACTCATCCACATTTGTTCAGAACTCTTCTCTCACTCTGCTTGCACGATCTTGCATTGACACATACATGCACACAATCGCCTACATTTGTAGTCCAACTTTCAATCTTACCTCGCAATCCTTGAGCCAACTGATCCATTCTCTCTCATTTCTCCTTCCATCTGTTACTCACACCAATACACACTCCTTCTTTTGCCCTCTCATTTTCACCTACTCCTGTGCATATACTCCATCCATGTTTCCATTCTCTCACACTGTCACCTCTCCATTTAGTTTCAGTTAATCCACAAACATCCACTTTCACATCCTCAAGCGCCTGGACAATCTGTCTTTCACCTCATCATTTGCACCCCTTACATTCCATATAGTTATCTGTACCATGTCCTTTGTTCCATCCTTAGTCATCACCTTTTGGTCAGTCATGGTCTGAGGCTTCTTGTTCATATTTTTGGTTAGTTGTTTTCTGGGGAGGGGCACTAACCCTCCGCCAACCCACTTGTTGTCACGTAGGGAACACATGTTGGTTGGTTATAAGGTTGCCATCCAGTGTTGTCAATGGTTTACAGGAAATCATTTGGCTTGCCACCCAGTGTAGAGCTACCCTAAAACATAGTACCACAACACCAAGTGGGTAGATGATGGGTGCCCCAACTACTTTTCCGGATATACAAAAATTTAGTCCGGTCAGCTCCTCGACTTCGATAAAAGCGAATTCCAGTTTATTGAAGTCCATTATATTGAGGTTTTACTGTATTGTGTAATGACTAATCAGGGCTGAAATTGATGTCTTATTGAATACAACGATTGTGGTCACATAAGAATTACAGTATACTGACAGTTGGAAATGTTGGTTATTGGAAGATTATGTACAAAAGTTTTGGCCTGTCTTGAACACTTGGCCAGAATTGTTTTATCTGCCTGATAAACAGTATTTCTATTTGTGGGTATAATTCATTCATTTGAACAGTTCACAGCACTGTTACATCAAGATACAGTAATAATTAATATTACATCTTTCCATATGATAATAGAGTGGTAACTTCTTATTGGCAACATACCGGTGTCAGGCCAACACGACACGACTGGAGGTGAGAATCCGTACCATAGAGGGTCAGTATGGTACCCTTCAAGCCTACATCACACCACGGCTTCAGCCAAAGTGCTGCCAGGTATGTTCTCTCAAGTTTGACTATGGAATACTGTACTGAATATTGATGTTTTTCAAAGCAGCTACAACTCTGTTTTAGTGTATACATGCTTTTTAGAAAGGCTGTGTGACAAACTAATACTGGACACGTTTCTCACCTTGTCGCACTGTGAGGATAATTTTTTTACCTCCATATTTTTTTTCATCTTTTCATTGATCTCAATGCCTTGGCCATACAATACAGTACTTACTGTACTTTTGAAAGTGGAGATTTCACACACAAGGTGCAAGAAGAAGTCACACTGTATTACATGAGTAATATTCTTATCTTCTAAATTATATCGTACTGGTAATATGCCTTTGCATTGTGTCACACTTACAGGTGCGGCAGTACCGAATCAAGCCCTTGTCACTACACTCACGCGTCCACTCCTTTGATCAGACGCGCCCCTACAACACTCTTATCCTGAAAGGGCAATTCACTTTGCCAGAGATACATGCTTGGGTTGTGTTCTGTCTCCCTGAGCTTCCTGAACGAACTCCAGCTTCTGAACAAGCTGAGTTCACCTTCCTTTCTACATTTTTAGACACCCAGGTTAGGGCAGTTAGAATTTGCTTGCCAGCCATGTTACATTCATGTAATACAAGATACTGTTATACTGGTGTTTTACTGCTGGATATGCTGGATCATCTTGGTCATTGGTTGTTGTAGACAGGTGTCACCAAAATTAAAAAATCAAGATAAATGTAGGTAGTTATATGGATTCATTATTTAGGAGTACTGTAATTAAATTTACGACACATTTACTCCTGGCACACTTTGTAGCTTCCTTGCTTTTGGCTTTCCTTTTCCTGGTTTTGAGCCAAAGGGATTCTTGGGGTTTATAGCTCACGTAATGCTGTTCAGGAGCAAGTTACTTGTCACTGCCCTTAAATTTCTGGGCTGAGTAGGCTAGCTTTGGGCCCTATTCTCCTGGTGGGACAATAAATGATAGATAATGGATGGATGAATGAATGAATGAATGGAATTTTACTAACTCTTATGAACTAATGGAAAATTTGAATTGAAATTATATTACTTTTGTAAGTTTAGCTAAATCATGAGAGTATGCATGTATATCTTCAGCTGCACTGTGTATACAGCGCTGGTGAAGCTGTGTTCAAATCAGACAACATCTCCACCATCTCCATTCTGAAGGATGTGCTCACCAAAGAGGCCACAAGAAAGAAGGTATGTAATGGCTGGGGTTTTATTGTAATGCAAGGATCTTTACCCCATTCACTGTGGAGAGTTATTTTATTCAGGCTATTCCAGATAATTTTATTCAGCTTAGAAGAAACTAATAGGTATAGAGGGGGTTTGCTGTAACCTTACAACCCCTTCACTACTAGAGACCCTTTCTAAAGTTAGTACTGTACGATAGGCTGGTGGCAGCTTAAAATGAAAGTATGGTATCTGGATGATGGGATTAAAAGCTTCATTGCCATTGGAAGTTTGTAAAATGTATGTTGTTTGTAGTGAATTAGAATTACGCATATACTGTAGTCTATCTGTCTATCTACCTATCTATTGCCAGATGCCTCAGTCCCGTAAGGGGTGGCCACAAACAAATCACCTCCATGTCGCCCTGTCCCCTGCCATTTCATTGCCCTGCTCCCAGCTCACATCCCCCTCTATCATATACCTCTCCACTCCATCCCTTCATCTCATCCTTGGCCTCCCCCTCTCTCTCCCCCCTTCCACCTCACTTACATACACTCATCTCATCAGTCTCTCAGTCTTCATCCTATCCACATGGCCAAACCACCTCAGTGTATTTCTCCTAACGCTTCCTATCACATCCACATCCACACCACAATGCTGCCTCACTTCTTCATTTGTCAGTCTGTCTCTCCATGTGACTTCACATGCTCCTCTCAAATAACTCAGTTCCACTGCTCTCACTCTTGACTTCTGTCCCTTCAACAAGGTCCAAGCTTCACTTGCAGATGTTAGAGTTGGCATCACAATACTGTCATGTAGTAACTTTTCACTTCCATGCTCACATCCCCGTTTCTTATCACTGCTTTCAAGGAATCAGCAACCTTTCCTTCTTGTTGTACCCTTTCAAGCACTTCACCCTCTAAACTTCCCTCCATACTCATCATACTACCCAAGTGCTGAAACACACTCATATTTTCCATTTCCTCCTCATCCAACCTCACTCTACATTCACTGACTTCACTTCTCTTGAAGACCATCACTTTACTCTTCCCTACATTCACCTTTAGATTCCATTTCTTACACACTCTCCCAAACTCATCCACCAAGCCTTGCAGCTCCACTTCTTCTTCACTTAACAACACAGTATCATCTACAAATAACAGTACAGGGAGTTTCCAAACACTCTCTCACTAGGGCCACTCCAACTTCCACTGCCCTACCCTGTATCTCATTTATAACCCCATCCATGTACAGATTGAACAACCATGGAGACATGCATGACACATCTTTGCTTCAATCCAACCTTCAAATAGAAAAATTCACTCAGTTTACTATCCACATGCACTGCAGCCTTAGCACCCACATACATACTCTTTATACATACAACTTCCCATCTACTCCACATATTCTTAACACTTTCCACAGTCCTTCTCTATCCACCCTGTCATATGCTTTCTCCAAATCCATGAAGGCCACTTACAGCTTCTTTCTCTTCACTAGAAACTTTTCCACCAAAGATCTAAGAATGAATATCTAACGTACACAACCTATTCCTTTCGTAAAACCTCCCTGTTCTTCTCCAACTAATTCCTCCATTATTTCCTTAACTCTGTCAATAAGTCTCATACCATATACTTTTCCTATTACACTAAGAAGACAAATGCCCCTATGATTACCACACTTCGTTTTCCCCTTTTCCTTTGTATAGGGGAATAATTATACTTGACTTCCAATCCTCCGGGACTCTACCTTCCTCCCAGGCCAATATGCACATCTTCCACGTCCATTCGGCTACTATCTCTTCCTCATGTCTTCAGCATTTCACCACACACTCCATCAATTCCTGGGTCTTTCCCCATTTTAACTTTCTTCATTGGTTCCACTACTTCCATCCTACTGATTTCTTCCTCTCTTCTCACACCCCTCCTTCTCCCAGCCATTCCCCAGCCACTTATACTCGCATTACTTTCATTCTCTATGTTCAGAGATTACTTAAACTGTTCACTCCGTCTGCTCACTTTATCTCCTTTCTCCACTAGTAATCTGCCATCTTTATCTTTCACTCCCCAACTAACTTCTTTGGCCCTTTGTCTAATTGTCTAACTCTCTTTACCTCTTTCCAGAACATTTTCTTGCATTCCCTCCTCATTACACTCAAATTCCTTCCAAATTCCTCATACTCTCTCATACTAGTCTTTTCACCTCTCTCTTACTAGTCTTTTCACCTCTCTCTTACTAGTCTTTTCACCTCTCTCTTCCTCTCTACATATAACTCTCTCTTCTGTCTCTTAACTTCTTCCACACCCCTGTTTCTCATCCATTCACTGTATGCTTTCTTGTACCACAGCCTTTCTCACCTCTTCATTCCATCATGCAGTTCCTTGCACCCTTTTAGTCTTCTCTTCTTCCCACACACCACCTCACATGCTGCCCAGGTTTCTTCTGTGAATGTCTTTCACACACCTTCCACATCCCCCATCAGCACCAATCCATATTTACCCAGTTGCTTCTCCACTCCCCTCTTATATTCTGCCTTTTTTCCATCCTCTTTTAACCTTTCCACCCAGCTTGTATGAACCACTTTCTCCTGTCCTTCCCTTCTATTTCTCCATTTCATTTGGACTTGATTCTGACCACCACTTGGTGGTGGTGGAAAAGTCCACTTCCCCAACCTTTATATACTCTTGCATCCATTACACACTTTCTCATCCTTTCATCCACACACACATAATCAATCATTGCCTTCTGTTCATTCAGTCCACCACCCACCCTTCTCATCACTTGCCACATATACCTATGGATCATTTTGTGCCTGAAGAGGGTATTGGCTATCACCAACCCCCTCCCTGTGCAAATGTCCACAAAAGCATTTCTATTTTCATCCATATCTGCTGGCACACCCTACTCACAAACTATTCTATCCACCTTTACATTCCCTACTTTTCCATTCATATCTCCGATCAAAAACACTCTCTCATTCCTTTCAAACTTTTCCATACATGCATCCACATTGGCTCCTACACTGCAGATAGGCCAGTACAGGACTGCGTGGTAGATGGGTAAATGATAGTTGGATGGATGGGTGAATGTAATATAGTAATACTAAGTCTGATAGAAAAGTATCTGACCTTTAACTGGTGAAAAAAAAAAAACTTATTTACTGAATTCAGACTTTAATACCCCCCAAAGTAAGCCTCTTGAGACTCAACACACATAGCCCAGTGATCCTTCCATTGCTGGAAACATTTTGCAAAGTCAGTTTTTGGAATCGCGTTTTTTTTTTTTTTTTTTTTTTTACGTCCAACCCCAGTTTGAATATGGGAACAGGAGGACGAAAAATGAAGATGATGATGATGAGTAAGATGTTTTTTCCAATTGTCTTTATCTCCTTTGTGTCCTCTGATCTCAGACCATTCAGCTGCATCTTCAGTTTAAGAAATAGCCATGCCAGGAGAGCAAGGAGCCAGCTGCATTTGTGCGATGTTATGTTTGGCCAAAAAATCCTGGATGAGGTGGAATGAGGACCATTGTTGTGGTCGAACCACCATTCCTCCATTTCTCACAACTCTGTCTCTTGCAACGTACAGTGCACCCTCACACAATGCGAGTTTGTGGGCAGCAGAAACCCTCGCATTCTACGATTTCGCATTGTGTGAACCAAAGAACTTACAGGAAAAATGGTATATTGTGGACAGCCCACTTATTGCTTAGTCTTCAGATCCCTTTCCAACCTGCCCTACCCTGCTAATACTTTGTCTAACAGTACTTCAAGTTGGACCAACAAATAAAACAACAAATAGAACACCATGTACCTTTATTTAAGTGACTGACTCTCTGCCTGCCTCTTGCCTGGGTCGGACGTGCTTATCCTATCCTGCCAAAAGTAGAGGTGTTATTGAGAGCATAGGGGAGGAGTGACCGTGGAGGGTGCTGTGCACAGTGAACAGCACTGGTGCAATTGAAAGTGATGCCCGGATACAGGTGGAACGGGCTCTTTACAAGTTATGAATGCTACCATCTTAGTCAGCAAGAGGCTCCGTGATGTCTCCCCGCCGGGCGCCAGCTACCCTGAAGCGACCGCTCCCAGTAGGTCAAACAATCCTAGGTAGCTGGGAAGAAAAAGACATCTTCATCAGACAAAGGTATGACCAATGATATCGGGAGCCCCGTGGAGGTCGCTACAATGCCACGGACATCAGGTAAGGCCACTATGAAAGTGAGTGACCAACAATCCCCTGATCCATATGCCAGTTTTCATCTACAAGACCGGACACGGCGCAGGATATTTAATAATCCAAACAAAATCACTGATGCCATTGTCAAGGCCCCTTTTTCTAAGTACTTCAGGGAGGGAGAACCAGAGGTATTGGGATCTGGGCAAACCCTAGCAATCAGGCTGAGGGAAGTGGATCTTCCCAAGGTTAGCCCTCCCATGGAGCCTCTTCAGACTCTGGGCCCATGGGGGATCAAGTGCCGTCGGGTCAGGGGATTAAGCGAAGGTATGTATACTTTTGGAGTAGTGGGGCCACTCGATTTAGACTTTGATGTGGGGGAATTCCTAGGAACCTTACAAATTCTTGACAGGAACCATGATCGACCTCTCGAACCATGCACTGTGGTGGAGGCCTCTCGCCTCCCTGCCAAATTTCCAGGACCTAATGATCCTCACCAGTCAGAGATAGTTAGGTTGCGGTTCTGAGGCCTTTGCCTGTCCGGGTTCAGTGTTGGGGGATGTCTTTCAGGGTGTCAGCATATCACGTCCCTGTCTTGCGCTGTTATCAGTGTCACCAGTTTGGCCATAGCTCTACCACTTGTCAGAACTCAGTGCGATGCTTCATGTGTAGTGGCCACCACCATTTTAAGGGGGAAGATGGGACTCATTGTGACAGGGATCCATTTTGTTATCTTTGCCTGGGTGCCCATAGGGTAGTTTCCTGTACTTGCCCGATTTATTGTACAGCAGACAAGATTTATAGTAAAGGTTGCCAGACTGGAACCCCCAGACGGGACATAAACAGGGAATTACACACTCTACTAGCCCGCTTCCGCAGTGACAGTGCAGTGCCAGGTGTGACTGGGCAACGGATCCCGCAGGTGGCTTCCCACTCTCATCCGCCGGATAAAGATCTTTTACACTCAGCCAGCCGACCTCCACAGCCTCACACCCCAGTTGAGAGGGTGGCCTGGTCTCAGGTCTCATCATCCCTGCCTGGTGCTCCCACCCCATTGTCTAACTGCTTTGCTCCTTTGATGTCCCAAAGTGTTGATTTGGAAGACGAGACTCCCAGTGACCCTATCTCAGTCCAGCCTGTCACAGTATCCACATCTCCAGCCTCTTATGCCGATGTAGTGATACACTTATCACAGTCACCTCATCCCAAGCGGTTGCTACGTCCCCAGCATCTAGCAAGTAGACGCCCACCTCCCTCCGGTTATTGGGGAGCTGAGGAAGAACTGTTGACCGCTCCAGTCCAAACAGAGGACAGGGGCACCTCTCAGCCTCCTCCTAATAAGAAACACTTGCATCTGTATACTTCCCCTCACCTACCACCACAACATCCAGATTCACCCATCATTAACGGCACTTATTACATCACCCCTGACATTTTTACTCCTCTTCTCTGCATCCTACTTGAAGCACTTTCCCTTTGTTTACAGGGCGTTGCCCCCTTGGACATCTGTAAGCAGCTTCTGCCCAGGATTTCAGCACTTGTCCCTCCTTCATGATGGGCCTCCCTGTGCACTTAACACTATTGTTCTGGAATGCCCACTCCTTGGCGAGGAAAACTCAGAATCTTAAAATGTTCATAGATGAACTCCGGCCAGCAATTATAGGAGTGTGTGGGACATGGTTATGCCTGATGATCAGTTTCAACCTACGGGGCTACGTCCTATTTCGTGAGGACAGATTCCCCCGGTCGGGAGGGGGGTTAGCTGTTATGGTTAAAGAGGACATTAAGTGCAGGCCTCTTACCCTGTTGCAATTTGAGGGCAGCATGTTGGAGGTCATGGCAGTCCAGGTGGAGTTGGCAGGCGGCTGGGCTTCTATATTGGTGGCTTACAATCCATGCCAGTCTATGGGGTTGGGCGAATTGGACCATTATACGGATCAGCTTCCTTCCCCGGCTCTGGTTCTCGGGTGACTTCAACGTCATCATTCCTGGGAACCAGATCTTCCGGACGGTTCCTGAATGCCTCGGGTTCCTCAGTATTCAGTTCCTCTGTATTCAGTTCCTCTGTGTTCAGTTTCCTCTTAAACTCATCACGATTCACTCTCCCCAGCAGGTCTATATACTCGGTTTGCTCTGCACACAGCTGCTGCTTCAGTCTTTGATCTTTGTATAGGTGAGCCTAGGTTCATAGGAGCTGAATTCTCCCTTGGCCCGTACCTAGGCAGCGATCATCTTCCTCTGATTCTTCATTTTCCAGACTTACAATTAGGGGCACCTAGCCTATCTCATTCTCGGTGGAGGCTCTTAGAGAAGGGCTGGCGGGTCTATACAGGAGCATTGTCCACTTCTTCTCCTGAGGTGAACCTCCCCCTTGAGGGACTTGCTGGTTCTTTTGCATCATGGCTAGTGAAGGCAGGTCATCGTGCTTTCACATTAGTGACACGTCATTCAGTTCGTCATTGTGGGGTACCATGGTGGACAAAGACATGTCAAGAGGCAGTAATGGCCAGGTGCAGAGCATGGTATGCATGGTGTCGTTGCTTATCGGTTAACAATATGCTACTTTATAAACGCCTGAATGCAGAATGCACTCATATCATCGCAGATGCCCAACAAGAGGCCTGGTCATCGTTTGTTGCATCCCTTTCATTCTCCACATCGTCCACCCATACATGGCGGTTTCTCAGGGCCATGCGAGGCAAGGTGTCCTCATATTCCTTTCCTCTTCGTCAGGATGGAGTGGACTTATTAACAGATGCATGAGAGGCGGACTTTATGGCGTCCTTTTTTTATTTCAAGCTTGGCATCCCTGTTCCTCTCCCCAACCTGAACCTTCTCATCTCCCTTTGTCGGGTCATGACATCCTCCTGAATATATATATCAGTTGGTCAACCGGTGTTTTCCCGGAGCCTTGGAAAGTCTCTATCCTTCTCCCGTTCCCAAAGCCGGGTAAGGATCACACACATCCTGAAGGATATTGCCCCATAGCCCTCCTGCAGTGTTTAGGAAAACTGATGGTTAGGATGGTTGGCACTCATTTACAGTGGTGGGCAGAGACAAACAACATCTTCCTGGAGGAACAGTGTGGTTTTCGGCCAGGTCAGGGCATGCTTGATGTCTTACATCAGCTAGAGCATCAGATGCAAGAAACGTATCACAGTAAGGATGTCATGCTGGCTCTGTTTGTGGATCTAGCAGGTGCTTTCGAATCAGCATCCCATGAGCCTATTTTATACAAACTGGCATCTGTGGGGATCCAGGGGTCCCCCCTCTCCTGGCTGCGCAGTTATTTGATGGGTAGGCAGTTTTCTGTATCGGTGGGAGGGGCCATGTCTACACCATGTCGTGTTAGGTGGGGTGTTCCTCAGGGGTCTGTCTTTAGCCCATTCTTATTTAATGTACTTCTATGAGATCTCCCATGCCCCCCAGCCTCCACCCCTGTAATTTATGTAGATGACCTTACACTGCTCAGTACAGCTCCCACATTGTTAGAGGCTCAAAAGTGCCTTCAGGCTGGGGCGGATGCCCTCCTTCAATGGCTGGGCAGGTGGGGATTGCAGGTTAATGTCGGGAAATGTGCACTGATGTATTTTACCCTCAAGCGTAGCTTTCCCGCTCTCCCTTATATCTCCCTGGGAGGTAGCCCAGCTCCCTTGTGACACTGACACACTTTTCTTGGCCTCTGTCTGGATGGCCCTGTCCTAACGTGGAAATCCCATATTGAGTATTTAAGGTCCTCATGCTTGAAACACCTTGACATAATGAAAAGTTTAGCTGGGACACGCTGGGGGGCTTCTTGGGAAGTTTTACTGAAGTTGTATCGTGTCTACATCTTGAGCAAGTTACAGTATGGTGTAGATATCTACGGTTCGGCCTCCCCGTCAGTTCTGGGTAAGTTGGAAGTCATCCAGAACAATGCTTTACGGATTGCTTTTAGGTCCTCCCCATTGGTGTCCTTACATGCGGAGGCTGGTGTCTTACCACTAGCATGGGCCAGACATCATCACACCTGTTCAACTTATCGTCGCATCATGTCCTTCTCCCCATCCCATCCTCTTCGTATTCTTTTCGCCCATTTTCCTGTTGATCCCCTTGCTCCCTCCTGGCCTCTCAGTTCTCATGCCCCCTTCCTTTTCCATGCCCTTCGCTCCTTTTCTGTCCTCACCCTTCCTCCTTCTACTCCTTCCCCGGTCTCCCCTGTCTCCCCTATCCCACCCTGGTTCCCTTTATCTTCTATGTTTAGTCTCACCCTCCATGTCCCCTATTGTAAAGCTAGTAATGACCTCTTTGCCCCAAACTTATTTACTGAACTTGTCTGTCTTCATTATCAAGGATTCCTCCAGGTATTCACTGATGGCTCCCATTCCTCTACACCACCATCATCCTCTGCAGCAATGTTTGTTGAGGCCCTTTCCATATGTCGAACCTGGAGACTAGATGGGAACCATTCTGTGGTTGCCTCTGAGCTGTATGCTATTTTAGGGGCCTTACAGTTTGTTAGAGATATGATACCCCCCCCAGCCAATTGTTGTTTCCACTGACTCCCTGTCCCCCTCCACGCATAGGAAGTTAGTGTTTGAGATCCAATCCACCCTGTTGTCCTTGGACTCCAATGGATATTTCTTACATTTCCAATGGATACCTCCCCATGTTGGTATACGGGCTAATGAGGTAGTTGATGGAGCAGCTGCTATGGCACATTCTTCCCCCTCCGTGGAACCATACCCACTAGATTTTGGCAGCTTCTCCCATCTTATCCTACAGTCTTGTTACTCCCATTGGAATTCAGCCATGCAAGCAAGTCTTTCCCTTACCACCCTAGGGCATTATAGACAAGATTCCTCTCCCAATCCCTGGGCGCGGCCATCGTCCCGAGCCTTGGACACTGCACTAGTGCATATGAGAATAGGTCATACGGATCTGGCATCCCATTTATTTAGGATAAATCTAGCTCCAAGCCCTAATTGTCAGTGGTGCCTGAATGTTGAAGACAAATCCACCATTTCCTGTTAGACTGTCCCCGCTTTCACTCCCTCTGTGTGAGACTCAAAGATGCTTTGGCTTCCATGGGTGTCACCACCTTCACTCTCCCAGTGCTGTTAGGGGGGCTGCAGTCTGGCCATCATGGATCGGGCTGCTGTCATCCACCACACCCTGGAGTTCCTGAGGCAGTCGGGGCACGTACACCAGCTGTGACGTCCGCAAGTTACCCCTGGTCCCGTAGCAAGAAGGCCCTGGCAAGGGTGAATTAGACTTCTGCCCACAATGCCCTTTAACTCAAGAAGAAGAAGAAGAAGTATTTAAGTGACTTCTGGGCTTGTTAAGAGGGGAGGGGGTGGGTGGGTATTTGAGGCTCGGAGCATTTACTCTTGCCCCGTCCCGTTGTTACTCTCACTGTCACTACTGAGGTCTCCTGGAGGTGTCATAAAGCCTTCAAAGTCGACAGCTGAGACCAAGATGAACAGGTGGGTACTGCTAGGATGCTAAAACGGACCACAGGATGCGAGGTACAACATGTGTTCTCGCGGCAATATGGAGAAGTGTTTGTTTACCCAGGAAAGTCGGTAGATGGCACGCAGATAGCTGGCCAGCCGCCCACCATTTTGAATCTGGCTCATTGCCAGCCACCTGCCTTCATGTGACTGACCTGCATTATACAGCCCGACACTCGTAGTAATGGCAGGAAGTCCATTTTTGCCTTGGAATCATACAGCTGATTCGCATGTTAGGAAGTTCGATTCGCATATTTCGCATTCGATAAAAATTATCATTTTCTGCCTTGTAGGTGATTCGCATTGTGTGAATTTGCATTGTGTGGGGGTGCACTGTACCGCATTCTGTAGGCGACAGAGAACTCCCAGATAATACTCTTTATTGATTGTTTGGCCTTCTAGAACGTACTCATAATGAACAACATCCTGGTAGTCAAAAAAAAAAAAAAAGTCAGCATTAGCTTTGCCTTGCTCTGAACCTGCTGTGCCTTCTTTGGCCGTAGCTTCATTGCCAAAACCCTGCGGAATGGTTTCAGATTGCTGTCACCGAGTTTTTGACAAAATTTGTTGCAGTAACATTGCTCAATTTACTCAGCCACTGCGACATTAACTGAAAATGTGACAGGCAAGAAGAACATGTCCTCAAACACTCGCTGCTTGGCATTGATGGGGATGGACAGCAGCACTGAACATATATGAGCATGCACACAATGATTCAAGGTCACACTCCACTGATTTGCATCCCCATGCACCTTCTAGTTTATGAGAAAAAAAAATATGGTTGGATACTTTTCTATCACTTCTCTTATTAAAAAAGTAAATTTATTGTACTGACTTGGACAAATTTGCTAAGGTACGGCTGGACATCTCATGTGATGTCAGTGAAGAAAGTGTGGTCCACGCTCTTCACCTCCTTCACCCGCGCCTTGAGGCTCAGCTCATGTTGGCCAAGCAGGTAACAAAGTGCAGTTCGTTTAACCCTTTCCCTGCAGTTGGTATACTTTGATATATTAGTCAAGCCAACAGAAGAAGACTGATCTGCTGAGAGAAATCCTAGCAGTCAGCTGCTTGAAAAACTGTCTAAAGTAAGTCTTTCCCCTGTATTGGCACAAATGGGAATTTTATTTAAGTAAAGCTGATGCTTTTGTTCAGCCAAGAGAAAGTGTAACAGTTAGTGAGTTAATAGTAAAGTGCTTTATATCATTGCACACCAGCCTGGAGATTTTCATAATTTTGCAGCATATTTCCTGCAGCTCAGTGCCAGAATTAGACAAATTGTGGTTCTGCATCCTTTCCATAGCACCTTTTCAGTACTAGCACCATATTTTAGTATTTATATCTTGCTACTGCTTGGGATTAAAGATGGCAATGTGAAAGTTTAGGCCAAGTTAAAGTCTTCCTCTTAAAACATCACCAGTAGCCTCACTTTCATGCAACATACTCTTTATCATTATTTCCAATATTCTGTCTGCATATCCACTCCAGCTCATTGTGTTTCATTCATTCATTCTTCTGGAAACAGGGGCCAAGATTCTAAGATGATGGCAGTGATGAGTTCAATATTGTGAAAACAATTGCAGTAGAATCTTGCTAATAATGTCTAATTGGTGCTAGAATAACGCAGTTATTAGTGAAAACGTTATACGCGTGACATTAGAATGCATGCATAAAGGGTTTATTGGTGCTGCCACCCCAGGACTTTTACCCATTTGTCCCATTTGAAGCCTTCCTGTCATTACTTTTCTTAGCTGAAATAATAATATTAGTTACTAAATCATCATGAGAAATATAAAACTCACCTTAAAGGAGTTAATGAGGTGTTTGGTGTGATTATTGTTCTGAGGCTTGCGCAGAGAGGTTACTGCGTTGTACTCACTGACCCCTTGCTGGCCTGGTCCCCACTCCTGCCTCTCATAATACAGTAGAGTCTTCATACAACACGAGATAGGTTTTGCAGAACCTCTTGCAAAATCAGTTTCGTGCTAAAATATGACATACATTTACATGTAAAATAGGGGGTTAGGTTCTAGGGGCCCCAAATTTTTCGTTAAAAATATATTTAAAGGTCGGTTATTATAAATACGTCTGTCGGAAGACACCCAAGACATGTGTTACATATGATACTTGCCGACCTGACACATCAGTGCATTCTAACCTAACCTTAGTTTTGACCCCTAATACTCCCCATAAAAATTTTAACCACCAAGAATTGCCACAATGCCTCTTGAAAGTCCTCATCACCAATCATGCAAAAACTTCTGACCTAATAAACACGTGAATAATGGCCTCCAAGCATCATGCATATTTCACCAAGAATAATTTTCAACGCACTCATTAAGAGAGAAAAAAAAATGTTTTTGAAAGTCATTAGTCATCAACAATAAAGGAGAAAAAACTATACTGAAGTTGTCAGCATGGACTGATTGCGTACTTCCCACTTCTCAGACACACACGAATGCAGTAATCGTGAATAATAAACAAGTCAGCCAAGCAGTATAATTTGTATGACAGTATACAGTACTTCACAAGAACTGAGCTTACATCATTATCTTACCTAACCATTTGCGTCAACACGTAGTGTCTTCACATACCACAAGAGCTGAATTTTCTCGACCAAAGACCGTCAGTTCATAACAAAATTCGTGTACAAAGTTTTTTTTTTTTTTAACATGTTGCACCAAAGGCAAAAACATGAATTTTACTACTCCCTCATCATTAACCTTTTTTTTTTTTTTTTCAACAAAGAAACTATCCACATCGTAAACACTCCTCTACACCATACGCTACTTCATCCAACAACTTTGCATTTTCCTTTGGAATAAATGCTTTTTGTTGGGTTCGTAGCACCTTCAGGGTACGAAGTGCTTAGGCATAACTAAAGTTGGTTTGGAACCACGTGCTTAGCGTTCTGAGAGAGAATGAGGAACAAGGAAAGAAGCAAATAAACGCTTCTTATCACAGCGACCATCCACAGAACACTGAGGCAGGCTGTGGGCTGGCAGGTTTTTTTTTTTTTTTTTTATGCAAGGAAGAAGGAACCAAAGGCCACAGGCCTGCATACTGTTCCTTCCAAGAAAAAGTAAAAACAATACAAAAGAGAGCCAAATTCAAGATCCATTCATTTCGAGATGCCTGGACACACTGCGTTTGAAAGATTGGAGCTCATAGGAAGTAGGGAATACAGACAGAGGGAGACAGTTCCAGAGTTGACCGGTTGCATAAATGAAGGACTGGGAGTAACGGTTAACTCTTACATTAGAGAGTTGGACAGAAAAGGGATGAGAGTTTGTTGCTAGACGGGTACTACGTGCCCGTCGTAGAGGTGGAGGGATGCAAGCAGACAGTTCAGAGGAACAGTAACCATTGAAGTAGCGATAGAAGAGAGATAAAGATGCAACAGTGCGGCGAAGAGACAAAGGTTGAAGGGAATCAGTAAGAGGAGGAGAGTTAATGAGACGAAAAGCCTTTGCCTCCACCCTATTGAGAAGAGCTGCATGTGGGGAGCCTCCCCACACATGAGAGTTGTACTCCATACACGGGCATGAGTCACGTGGGTCGGGTCGGGTCGAGGAAGCCAATCAGCGCCTGACAAAAGCATAACACAAGAGTTGTAAACAAATGCAGTCATCTGGAAATATGAAGTGAGTTGGTAAGGTCCTTCTACTGCTTCAAGTAAAATGTATCTTTACCTGAAGGAGCAACGTCATCAAGATGGCAGCCAACAATTGCTATCCAAGATATGCCTGGACATTTCCCGTGAAATAACCGTTAATCGAGTGAATCCAAACGTCATTAAGGAAATTTGGTATCTATTCTAACTTACTGTTGCCGAAATCATTATTGGCTAGATCCTACAGTATGAATAAGTGGATATCTTAAGAGATCTTTCCACTCTCTTCTTTACTTCACTGCCCTTCAAGAATACTTAACATACAAGTTTTTTTTTTTTAATTGTGGCTGCTTTTTTTTTTTTTTTTAAGCAGAGGGAAGCATCATAATCCTTGGGGGAGGGGGTGGCTCTTTTGCCTTCTTTCTCCCCCACTACGTTACAGGGGTTGACGCCAGCAAGGGCATGCGGCCAGAAAACTTTGCCCCCGCTACCTAGTGGCGGACTTTGGGGGGAGGCTTGACTGGGGTTCCGCCGGCACAGATCATGGGTCCGGGGCGAGATGGGGCTCGAACCTGTGCTAGAGGGTACAGGGCATTGCGGTTCCCAGGCTGCTGCTTCCGCTCAATAGAGAGGGGCCCGAACCTGGGAGTAGCGCCCCAGGAGGCTGCCCTATCAGTGGGTGTATAATGGCGGGGCAGTTGCAGTGCCAAGGCGCGCTTGGAGGGTGTCCCTGCAGCTGTCCTGGCAGGGTGCCCCGAGGCCACTACCACAGCCACTAGTAAGCTGGTGGGCTAGGGGTCCCAGATCCGTTGCCTGGACCTAGGACTGTGCAGTGGGCTGGGCCTTTGGAATGTTTACCCCCCTTTATCTTACCGACTATGACAAAGTACAATAACAAGCATCAAAGCAAGCCTGAGGACAGCAAATCACCCAGGGGGTTTAGGGTGGGCTCGTGGAATGTGGGAAGTTTGAGGGGAAGAGCGGGGGAAGTTGTTGAGGCATTTAGTAGGAGGTGGGTGGATGTGGCTTGTTTGCAGGAAGTCCGGTACAGGGGTGGATCAGCCAGAAAGATTGCTGGGAAGGATTGCTACTATAAGCTGTTTTGGCAGGGGGGAACTGACGGATATGGGGGTGTGGGTGTGTTGGTTGCGGAGAAATGGGTGGAGTATGTTATGAATGTCATGAGAGTCAGTGATAGGATAATAGTAGTGAAAATTTTGATCGGACGGGTGAT
>JAGKTI010002659.1:51670-64734 GCA_018397915.1 Birgus latro | reverse complement strand
GAGAGAGAGAGAGAGAGAGAGAGAGAGAGAGAGAGAGAGAGAGAGATCATATGGGCCATTTGACTGGGTAAGCTGTTGATACTTTTTCCATACTCTTTCCTTGTTCGTGGTTTGTACCTCACCCTATTGTCATGGGAATAAATGGTCAGAGTGCTGATGATGATGAGGGTGATGCACAGATTACCAGTAAGCATTGTTGGTGACTGCACAGATGACCCTGAGCAGAAGTGACGCCTCGTATTTGCTGAGCTTGGAGGTGCAGACAGCCATTGACAATGTGTTACTACAGAGTGACGTCCCTATTGACCTTCTGGATGTGGAGAAAAACTCAGCTGTTGTCAGCTACAGCACCTGTGACCCTGAGGTAGTGATCATGCTTGGAAATCTGATTTTACCCAGAAATCATCTTTATGCTGAAGGGATTAAAGCAGAGTGTTTCAGAGTCTTATTTTATTTGCTTCTTTAAGAATCAAGATTAGGTCCCCAAATGCCATTGCATTTCATGAGTACATTATCTATTTGATATGTTTGATTGGTATTACACTATGCACACACTGGATTAGGATTACCATATTTGTAAAGAACAGTAAAACCTCACTATAATGGACTGATTGGAGCCCAGGCCATTCCGAAAAAGCAAGAGTCTGATAAAAGTGACATTTGGACATCCCCCTGCTAACTCGGGGAGTGCGAGGGGACGGGGAGGGTTACAAGCAGGGGTGGGGGAGGGTGGGGGGAAGGGAAGGGAAGGGCAGAGGTACAGGGAGGGAGACAAGCAGGAATAGGGGAGGATGGGGGGACAGGGAGGGAGACAAGAAAGCCAAACTGCCCTACTACCCCCTCTCTCTCTCTCTCTCACGCGGGTTTTGGGATACAGAGGACACGATACAGTAAAATAGAAAAGTTTCCATATGGTTGTATCATGGCGGAAAGCGACGGCGGTTTGTTTACATCTGGGGAAAGGGAATTTGTGGGCTTCTCTGACGAAGATGCTAGAAATGGAAGTACCAAACTGAATCAAACAAGAGTAGCAGGAGTAGAAAAAATGGCGGAGAGGAATGTCCAGGAATTGAAAAAGGTATGGGTAGTAATTAGAGAGCTGCAGGAGTGGACCTTACAACAGGAGAGAGAGCGCAAAGTCTTACAGAACAAGCTGGAAAAAGTTTACACACGCAGTGCGGAACAAGAAAGAGAGGTCACGGAATTAAAAGTGAGTAATGAATCTGCCACAAATGAAATAGAACAGCTCAAGAGGGAAAACAAGAGGTTGGAAGAAGAAAGAGACAGAATGAAAAGTAAATTAGATGAGTATGCTTCAAAATCAAGGATGCAAGATGAACATATTAAGGAAATCAAGGAGCAACATAAGGGGTGGAAGAAAATTCAGGAGGAAGGGAATGTAAATTTGAAAGAGATTATAGAACAACAAAGCAAGGAAAAGGTGGAGAAGGAAGTGGTTAGGGTACTGATAAGTAGAGAATCTTTAGTCAGGGATGTAGCAGATAAGAAAAAATGTGTAATTATTTTGGGGGTAAAAGAAAAGCGTATCATGATAAGCTCTGAAAGAGAAAGAGAAGAATTGAGTAAAGTTAAAGAAATATTATCAGTAGTCATGGAGGGTAACAACGAAGCCCAAGAAGAGATTGAAGAAGTGTTTAGGTTAGGTAAGTACGAGGAAGGAGGGGCGAGGCCATTGAAGGTGAAATTTAAGTCCCAGGCAATAGTAAATGAAATCATGAATAGGACATGGAAATTGGCCGACAAAAAGGGGTTTGAAAATGTCTGGTTAAGGAGAGATGCAAATGAGGAAGAAAGAGCTAAAATAAAGGAGTTAGTAAAGGAAGCTAAGGCAAAAAACGAACAGAGAATGGAGAAGGAGAAGACAGTGTTTTATTGGAGAGTTATGGACCAGAAATTGAGGAAGTGGTACCGACGAAGAGGAGAGGGTATAAGTAATAATGAAAAAAGTTTGAAAGTGGCGTACACTTATGTTGATGGATTAATATCGGCAATGTTAGAAATCAGACAACTCCTTAAATTTGGAAGAGTACAATACTGTATTTGGTGAAGAGACAGAAATTTGAAAAAAAGGAGGAGGAGTTATGATACTAACAGAGAAAAGACTCCAAGTAAAAGAGATAGAAGTAGACATACCTTCACAAGTAGAATTTATTGCAGTATAGATTAGTACATCATAAGGGAAAATTACTGTGGCAGATCTATATATGCCACCCAAGACAAACACATACAGACGAGCAGCCAGAGCGAGAAGACATGTCTCAAACCACCTCTCAACGAACCTTAAGTAGTTTTCAGGAATTGTCCTGTCTCCTTCAGTCTTGTTCAAAATTTGAAGTATTGCAAGTTATTATAGTCTACCAAAATGTAAAGAACTATTGTCAGTAAGTATACATGAATGTTTTGTAGGAATTTTGGGAACACCTGTTCAGTTTAGTACTGCAACCGACCTTAAACATGGCTGTCAATGTAAACATTGGGGAACTGGAATTTCCAGGATTTGACAGTGAAACAAATGTTATGGATTTGGTCAAAACGTTGATTATGAGAATTAGTAAACTAGAAAAGAAAGTGGGGGATGTAGTATCAAGAAACTTGCCTGAAAATACCGAGAATACTATACAGAGTTTGATACAGGCCAGTGAGACAGCGAACCAGGAGATCGAGAATTTGAAACGAGAAAATATTGAATTAAGGAGAAAACTGGAAGAGAGCAGTAACAAAACAGAGAAGGTAAGTAGTGTGTTAGAAGAGCAAAAGGCAAAGTGGGCACATGTGGAAGAAGAACAGAAAGAAGTGGTCAGTTTAAGGGAAATTATTCAGGAAGAAAGAGAAATGAACAAGAAAAAATGGAAGAAAATGTAGTGAAAATATTGAAGAAAAAAGAGAAAATAGTTAGAGAAACAGTAGAAAGGAACAGATGTGTCGTAATATTTGGAAACAGGGAAGAGGAAGAAAAAGTTAGGTCTGTGAGACTCGAGAGAGACTCGAATCAGGTGAGGAAAATATTGGGCAAGATTAATCCCGAAGGAAACAAGTGGGAAAAAGAAATTGAGGAAGTAAGAAGGATAGGGCCAAATAAGAAAGGGGAAGCAAGACCAATTAGAGTTAAGATGTCATCAGAAGGTGTAGTTAATGATATACTTAAGGTGACCTGGAAACTAAGTAAAGAGGCAGGGATAGAAAATATATATAGTAAGAAAAGATTTGAATGAAGAAGAAAGAGAAGTTTTAAAATCTTTGAAGGACCAAGTAAAGGAAAAAAATGACAGGAGGACAGAGCAAGAACGTAAAACTTTTTTTTTTGAGAGTGATGGATATGAAAGCAAGGAAGTGGTATGTGAAGAACTAGACATGAAGGAAACAAAGGGGTTGGATATGAATATGAAAAAGAGAAGAATGAGTAAAGATAAAAACAGTGTAGCAAATCTAAGCATCATGTTCAGTAATGTAGATGGATTAATATCTAAGAAAGGGGAAATTGGAGATTATTTAAATGAAAATATACCTGAAATTGTATTTGGATGGAACAGTTACAACATTTGGAGGAAGGACAGAGAAGGTAAGTTTGGGGGAGGTATAGTGATATTACCCCGTAATGACCTAAGAGCAAAGAATATAGAAATTGAAAATACCATGGCTGAACCTTTGGGAGTTGTTATAGAGGACAGTTATGGAGAAAAAATGGATGTAATAGTATTTTATATGCTCCCCAAATCTAGGGCATGGACGAAGGAAGATTACGAACAGTTAATAAGAGAATCTATAATTAGGCTAAAAATGTTAATTGAACGAAGAAATAGAATAATATTAATGGGAGATGTTAACTGTAGAGAAGTTGATTGGGAAAGTATGGATGCTGGGAACAATAAGCAATCATGGGGAAGTAAATTAATGGAATTGGTGTTGGAAAACATGTTAACCCAATTAATCAAAGAAAACACAAGAATTAGGGGTGACGACGAACCATCCAGGCTCGACCTAGTATTCACAAAGGACCCAAATGATGTGAGGAACATAACGTACCAATGCCCCTTTGGTAAAAGTGATCATCTGGTAACTGAGATGGACGTGGTAGGAGTAAGGGAAGGAGAAAGAGATGAAAAACACAGAGAAAATAGATACAATTATGGGAAGGCAGACTTTGCTTCCCTGAGGAACTTTTTCCAAAATGTAGAATGGAGTAAAATGAATATGATCACAAATGTTGATGAGAAATATGAGTTTTTGTTAGAAGTTTATAAAGCAGGAGTTACAAAGTATGTCTCAAAATTTTCTGCAGCTATGGAAAGGAAGAAAGAATGGTTTAACAACAGATGTAGGATGGCACAAGAGGCAAGAAAAAAAGCATGGAATAAAGTGAGAAGGTATAGTGAAAGGGCTTGGGAGGAGTACAAGCAGGTAAGAAATGAATATGTAAGGGTACGGAGAGAAGAGGAAAGGAAATACGAAAAAGATATTGTATCTAACTGTAAAAAAGAGCCGAAACTATTTTATAGGTTCGTAAATGGCAAAATGAAAGTTAAGGTCAGTATAATACGACTGAGGGATGGAGATGAAACATACAAAAGAGAGGAAGACTTGTGTGAAATAATGAACAATGAGCTGTAGTCAGTTTATGTATTGGAGGAGGAATTTAAGGAGCCTGAAATGGAACCCAGGCTGACGGGAATGGCCGAAATTACAGTTGACATGAATGAGGTGCTACAGCTGATGAAGGATTTGGATGTGAGAAAAGCAATGGGACCAGATGGTGTGGCTGGATGGATCCTGAAGGAATGTGCCGACCAGTTAGTGTGGCCAGTTTATGTCATCATCAAGACCTCGCTTGAAAATGGACAGTTACCTAAAGATTGGAAAAGAGCAAGTATTGTGCCAATCTTTAAGGGAGGAGATAGGGAGGATCCACTTAATTATAGAACTGTGTCACTTACTAGTATTGTTTGTAAAATCTGTGAGAAAATTATTTGAAAAAGATGGATAAAGTATTTAGAAGAAAATGAAGTGATAACACCAAGACAGTTTGGTTTTAGGGAAAGAAGATCATGTGTTACTAGCCTATTAAGTTTCTACAGTTGGGTAATAGATGTCGTTCAAGAGAGAGAGGGATGGGCAGACTGTGTCTATCTGGATCTTAAGAAAGCATTTGACAGGGTGCCCAATAGGAGACTATTGTGGAAGTTGAAGACCTTTGGAGGGGTGCATGGGAAACCATTAAAGTGGATGGGAGATTATTTGATAGGAAGGCAGATGAGAACAGTAATAAGAAACAAGGTTTCACAATGGAGAAATGTGACTAGTGGAGTACCCCAGGGCTCTGTCCTGTCCCCAATAATGTTTCTGATATATGTAAATGATTTGCCAGAGGGTTTGAATAGTTACATGAGTATGTTTGCAGATGATGCTAAAATTATGAAACATATTAAATGTACTGATAGTTGTAAAGAACTGCAAGAGGACTTGGACAAACTATGCAGCTGGAGCCAGACTTGGAAAATGGACTTTAATGCCAAGAAGTGTCATGTATTAGAAATGGGAATAAGTGAAAGAAGACCACACTGGACATATAAAATGGGCAATGAGATAATTAGTAAAAGAAAGGATGAGAAAGACTTGGGAGTGATTATTCGGGATGACTTGTCACCAGAAAAGCATATAAACAAAATCACTGGGGGAACTTATAGATTACTGACCAATATGAGAGTGGCCTTTAATTATATGGATGAGGAAATGTTGAGGGAGATGATAGTGACCATAATAAGACCAAGACTAGAATATGCGGCTGTGGTATGGTCACCTCATTTGAAGAACCATATTGATAAACTAGAGAGGGTTTAACGGATGGCAACGAAGATGATACCACGTTTAAGGGAACTCAACTACGAGGAGAGATTGGAAAAACCAAAGTTACCAACACTGCGCGAGAGAAGGGAAAGAGGTGGCTTGATCACGATATTTAGAAATGTAAGAGAATTGGAAAGGATGGATAGAGTGGATCTTTTTGTGTTGTATGATGGAAGAACAAGAGGTCATGGCTTCAAGTTGAGGAAAAGTAGATGTCTTAATGATCTCAAAAGGTTCAGTTTCCCGAGCAGAAGCATAAGTATATGGAATGACTTAGACAAAGAGGTGGTCCAGGCAAAAAACATTCATGTATTTAAAACTAGATTAGATGAATGTAGATATGGAGACAGGACAACACAAGCTTAGCTCAATTCCTGTATACTACAAATAGGTAAATACAAATAGGTAAATACATGGGATAGAGATGAATGTGAAGGCCTGGCAGAAGAGACAATTTAGAGCTTAAGAGCCCTACTTCACAGAATGGAAAAAAAATATGAGAGAATCATACAGTACTAATGGGAGATTTTAACACAGATATAAACTGTAAGTATAATCTATCTGTCTATCTATAGCCCGACGCCCTTATCCCGCAAAGGGTGGCCGCAGACAAAACACCTCCAAATCGATCTGTCACCCACCATTTGCCTACCCTCCCCCCAACTCACGCCTCTCTCCCTCATATACCTCTCAGCTCCATCCCTCCACCTCATCCTCGGTCTTCCCTTCCCTCTCCCTTCCTCTACCCCACCTGCATACACCTTATTAGTCAGTCTTTCATTCTCCATTCTCTCCACATGTCCAAACCACCTCAGTGTATTTCTCCTAATCTTCTCAACCACATCCACATCCACCCCACAACATTTCTTCACTTCTTCATTCGTCAACCAGTCCCTCCATGTCACTTCACATGCTCCTCTCAAGTAACTCATTTCCACTGCTGTCACTCTTGACTTGTTACCCTCTAGCAAGGTCCATGCCTCGCTTCCATACATCAGGGTAGGGATCACAATACTGTCATGCAGTGACTTCTTGACTTCCATACTCACCTCCCTATATCTCATCACTGCTTTCAGTGAACCAGCAACCTTCCTTCCCTGCTGTACTCTTTCAAGTATTTCATTCCCAAAACTTCGATCCTTACTCATAACACTACCCAAATACTTGAATGCACTCATTCTCCATATCCTCACCATCCAGCCTCACTGTGCTTCCTATGACTTAATTCCTTTCAAACATCATAACTTTACTCTTGTTTACATTGACTTTCAGATTCCTCTTCTTACACACTGTCCCAAATTCATTCACCAAACCTTGCAACTCCCATTCATCTTCACTCAACAATACTGTACTTTATCATCAGCAAACAACAACACCGGAATCTTCCACATCTCACTCTCATTCATTAGAGCCACTCCCACATCCACTGCCCTACCTTGCACCTCCTTTACAACCCCATCCATATATATATTAAACAACCATGGAGACATCACACAACCCTGTTTCAGTCCCACATTCAGATCAAAGAACTCACTCAGCTCACCATCCACACGCACAGTAGCCCTAGCTCCTTCGTACATACTTTTCACAGCACTCAGCTATTTCCCCTCCACTCCATATATTCTTAATACCTTCCACATACCTTGCCTATCTATTCTGTCATAAGCTTTCTCCAAGTCCATGAATGCCGCATACACTTTCTTTCCCTTCTCTAGATACTTCTCCACTAAACATCTTAGAACAAATATCTGATCTACACACCCTTTTCCCTTCCTAAATCCCCCTTGTTCTTCTCCAGCTAACTCCTCTGTTATATGCCTAACCCTGTCAATAAGTATTCTACCATATATCTTTCCAGTCACACTAAGAAGGCAAATATCCCAGTGTTTACCACATACTTCTCTCTCCCCTTTTTCTTTATATAAAAGAACAATTATACCTGATTTCCAGTCCTCTGGAACCCTTCCCTCTTCCCAAGCCAATCTACTCAACTTCCATATTCATTCCACAACAATCTCACCCCCATACTTCAGCATTTCACCACACGCTTCATCAATTCCTGGGGCCCTACTTAAATAAACTTACTTCAAATAAAAAATATATGAATCACAGTCAATTTAAAATTGTTAGAAACCATGCCAAAGCTGTAATAAGTCTCACTAAATCAAACTTTCTTCAAAATCAAGCATCATAACTACTTAACAATCCTAATGACAATAGAATATTCTGGTCTGCTCTCAGTTCTTTCAGTAATAACTTTAACAAGTCATCACCCATTCTCCCACTACAATCTTCAGATGGCAATATTATAAATGACCCACATGCTAAAATGAATATCTTTCTCTGTACATTTGCCAGAAATTCTGCCGTAGAGGAAGTTAGCCAGAATGACTCAGTACTTGAACTTAACTCTCCCGAAATTGTTCCACTTAAAATACAGACTACATATTTAAAATACATCCTAGACAATTTACTAACCAGCAAAGCTCTAGGCCCAGATAGAATTCCTCCAATTGTTTTGAAAAAGTGTTCCCCAGAACTTGCCTCCGTTCTAGCTAAATTGTTCAGACTTTGCATGTGTACTTCTTCATTTCCTAATTCATGGTAAGAAACCAATATCCACCCAATTCCAAAGAAACGAAGTTCCTCTGACCCCTCTGATTACAGACCAGTAGCTATCACATCTTTTCTTGGTAAATATTTGAAATTGTAATTAATAAGCACATAGTTAAACACCTTGTATCTGGCAACTTAATTAATGATAGACAATGTGATTTTTGCATGAAAGATCCACCATTGACTTACTCAGTCTCTTGACTTATACCATCCATCAATCAATTGACCAACATGGAGAAACTCATGCAGTAGCCCTGTATGTTTCTAAAGCTTTCGACAGAGTGTGACATTGTTCCCTGCTGTCTAAACTCCCTTTATGTGGACTAACATCTTTTGTTCCTCTGCTTTCCTCATATCTCAGCAAGAGAAAAATAAGTAAAATTAGATGATGTATATTCCAATTTCCACTCAGTTAATGCTGGCCTGCCACAAGGATCAGTTTTGACACCAACTCTTTTCCTAGTTCATGTTAATTATCTCTTATTTGTCACCCACAATCCCATCCATTCATATACAGATGACTCAACGCTTCATTGTTCGTTCACACTCAAACACCCATTTACAAAGTTTAATATCTCTAACTTTCAACTAAGTGCAGCCATCTCCATAAATCAAGACTTATCTAAGATCAGTGAATAGGGACAAAATAACCTTGTCTCATTTAATGCTAGTAAAACCAAATAAGTATAAACAATTTACTAATAGAGAGATATTGCCAAATTTGAATATTACCATCAATGCTACTAATATTCCCAGCTCCAAAAGTATTGAAATTCTCAGTGCTTCACCTAACAATACCCTCAGCTGGACCTTCTATGTCAGATCATTTGCTAAAACCACCTCAAAGAAACTTGGATTATTGTACAGAGTCAGTAACTTCTTCACTGACAAGTAGTTTGCTATAATTTATGAGTCATGTGTGCTTTCAGCTAGAATATTGCTCACCCTTGTGGAATGGATGTGGAGAGGTTGCACAAAAACAACTTGACAAAATTCAGAACAAAGCTGTTGGAATTATTGATAACCCTGCTATTACAAATAAACTACCTCCCCTACAGGTAAGAAGGAATGTTGCCTCCCTTTCATAGTTTTACAGATACTTTTATGGTAAATGCTCAGATGAATTTGCATCCATTGTGTCACCTTTCCATGCCTTCCCTTGTGCTACACGGGCATCTGGTAACGCTCATGACTGGAATGTCACACAGCCATATTGCAGAACTTCTGCCTATCAGAATTCTTTTATTCCCCGAACTGCATCTCTCCGGAACTCACTTCCATGGAGTTGTTTCCCACCAAACTTCAACCCACAGCTGTTCAAGTCCAACTGTTACAGATTTTTAAGGAATGGAGGATGCTAGTAATCTGGTGTATGGATTGTTTTTTTTTAATTCATTTGTTTTTCCTTCTTCTTTTCTGTCATGAAAAAAAAAATAGAGAAAAAAAGAAAAACTGAAGTAATGTGAATTGAATTGGTAAGGTTCTTCTAATGCTTCAAGTAAAGCGTATTTTTACCAAAATGGGAAAAAAGCATAGCATGAATGAAAGTACCATCAGAACAATTTGGAATGACCGAGAGAAGATGAAGACCATGCGCAGGAAGTGATGTGAACCTGACAAAAGTGAAAGTTCATATGTTATCCTGAAGCTGACTGAGAAGCTCATAGGGCATTATGTGGAGCATCAGAGAAAGAAAACTCTCACCTTTACCCCTTCTTACCACCTTCCCTCACGTAAATTACCCCCACTTATACGCACCATTAGGTAAACCACTGAAAGAGATAGAACTATTGTAATTAAGAACGTCAGTGGTATTAAAAATAGCATTAACAAAAAATTGAGCCAGGTACCCTTGTGTTGATACATAGCTCCTTGGCACCCTCCCCCCATCCCCATTGTTTCGCCTTCTCTCATATCACGTGGCCTTCAGGAGAGATGTTATCCGTATTGTTGGATGGAAATTTAAGGGTCTGGCAGTTTTAGGGGACAAAATGGAATGAAAATGTTTGCTAACCAGAAAAAAAGGACTCTTTCATCCATGTGTTCTCATGAGTTAGCATTCAGTTTCACATTCTTTGTTTGATGTCATGCTTCCCAACACATTTCAGACTGACTGAGCAGTTTAGCCATATATATACTTAGTCAGTCCGAAATGTGTTGGGAAGCATGATATCGACAGAGGAATGTGAAACTGAACGCTAACTCACGAGAACACGTGGATGAAAGGGTCTATTTTTTTCTGGTTAGCACACATTTTTGTTCTGTTTCATCCCCTAAAACTGCCAGACCCATAAAGGTCTCTCCCAAAGGCCACATGATACAAGAGAAGGCAAAACTTTGGCAACAACATTGGGGGTGGGGACGGTAGGATGTGCATGTGGGGCTCAAGGAAATTGACTAGTTGGCATTTTTTACTCAGACCAGCCCAGGCCAGGCCCCCTTACCGCAGCCTGTCTGTACACGCAGAGACAGATATAAAAAGACGGTAACTTCCTGGGGAAAAAACTTGGCTTAAAACTGATACTGCACTTATATTAGCAAAGGCAGTACCCAGCTGAAGAACCTGCAGTAACCTGGTACGCTTAGAAACAAAACCAACCAAAACTAAGGGGAAAAAAACATCCTAACTAATCCTCACTCCACCATGCCTTACTGTAATTACAGAGCGTAATCGAAAGACTGTGTCTTGTCAAACTCTGCGATAAGTGTTAGACTAGGCAAACCACACTCACCGGCCTCACAACGTGAACTGCCCAAGGTCCCCGGTTGCATACCACAGGAACCTTCTGATGACGTCATCACTCGTGACTTAGCAGGTGTGTGCGCGTGCACACACACTAACAACAATATGCACTAACACTCTCATCTTCTCTTCTTAATTTGACAAAAGATTCCGAGGACGAAGCTGGATGGTCTATTTGCGTCTGATACACACTATGTATCCAATACTTAGACTTTTGTGTGAGTACCATCAACACCCGATACGCACTATGTATCCAATACATACACTTTTGTTTAATTACCATCAAGACCCAGTCTGTGGCCACATACCGATATGTGATGTCTCTTGAAGTATTATAAACTTTCTAGTCTCGGCTGACTGCTGCACACAGCCGCTCGGTCGAGTCACCTTTCTTGGTGAGACAATCAGCCAGTTGTTGTGATGTATCCACCCAAGATACTTCATCTCCATTTCGGATGTCGTTTGTCACTCGAACGTACGTTGTGCCACAGAGCCCTAGCCAAACGTTCATCTGATTCGGTCTTTATAAACTCTTGTCTAGCTAAATGAAGAGCGTTCAAGTTGTCTCTCACAATTTTCGATGGTGATGAAGGTTCCAAGGCTGGAGGATCATTTGCACACACATTAGGGAGGCTAGGGTTTTGACCAAAAACAAGTTGGTTAGGAGAAAAGCCTGCGTAGTTGGTGAGAGCATTTCTTGCTGATACTGCCCATGCCAAGGCCACATCCAATTCACACTGGCTGTCAGCCATTATCTTCCTAATAATGTCGCCAATGACTGCATTTTGACGCTCACAGACTCCATTGCTCCAAGGCCTCTCTGCAGACGTTGTCATGATCTTGATATTGAAGGCCTCTCCCAATGCTCGCATTTCCGCATTGTTGAATTCACAGCCATTGTCTGTAAGAATTTTTCTAGATGCGTCAAACACAACAATCCAGCTCCGAAATATTCCTTTGATAATGGTGGGCGCACACTTATCCGCGATTACTATCGAATTACAATACCTGGTCGCCAAATCAACAAAGACTAAGAAATAATGCCTTCCCCAAGCTTTTAAATCCATGGCTATGGCTTCGTTAAACTTAGACGCCATGGGCAAACTGACTACAGGTTGGGGTTTGGCTTCCTTAAATCTGCAACAGACTACAAGCATCAGATACTGCCTTGATAGCCCGCTCCAGTTTTGAACTTTTAATTCCCGCATCTGTGATCAGTTTAATTAATTTTGCCGATGTTGGGTGTCAAAATTGCCTGTGAAGCTTCAAAGCGGTTTTTTCTACATCACCCCCAAGAGATGCCAACATGATTGTTTCACAGAATTCACGACCTAGTCATAAAGAAATTGGAAGCAAGTAATTGCCTGAAGATGAGGACTTCGAATCAATGATAGTTCCAAAAATTTTGACCTGGTCACTTCCAAAGTTAATCAACATTTTTGCTTTTTTCATGGAACGTCTACTCAACATCAAGGGAACATTGCAGTCCACAACATCAGTTGCACGCATATTTCCAATGTAGCAGGGCAGAGTAACATGTTTGAGGGAAGAAACTGTGACACCATCAGCAAAACTAAACGTTGAGGATGACGCTTCTTCTCTTATAGCTTCACGTTTGTAATCAGTGAGCTCACTTAGATAGCAATTGATCCATTCAACTCCACATACAGTTGTAGAACACCCTGTGTCTAGACGAGCACATCTCTTAGATTCTTCTACTAGAGTCTGTAACTTACCTCTACTAGCGGCATCATCCGCATAGCCCATAAATAACGACAGATGCACTGTTTCAGAATTTTCTTCTCGACTGCCGTCGTTTTCGTATACATCCGGACAGTCATGT
>JAGKTI010002659.1:8157-37139 GCA_018397915.1 Birgus latro | reverse complement strand
GGAAACTCCCTGTACTGTTGTTTGCAGATGATACTGTGTTGTTGAGTGAAGACGAAGGGGAGCTGCAAGGCTTGGTAGATGAGTTTGGGAGAGTGTATAAGAAACGGAATCTAAAGGTGAATGTAGGGAAGAGTAAAGTGATGGTCTTCGAGAGAAGTGAAGCCAGTGAATGTACAGTGAGATTGGATGGGAAGGATGTGGAGAATGTGAGTGAATTTAAGTACTTGGGCAGTGTGATGAGTAAGGATGGTAGTCTGGAGGGTGAAGTGCTCGAAAGAGTACAGCAGGGAAGGAAGGTTGCTGGTTCGTTGAAAGCAGTGATAAGAAACAGGGAGGTGAGCGTGGAAGTGAAAAAGTTGTTACATGACAGTATTGTGATACCAACTCTGACATATGGAAGTGAAGCTTGGACCCTGTTGGAAGGACAGAAGTCAAGAGTGAGAAGACGAGCTAAGAAAATACTTCACAGAAACTGACTGGAGAAACTTCAACAAGGCAAGAGGTACTCAAGAAAGGTGGGATGGGTTTTTACGGATATACAAGGATTGCAATAACGTAACTGAAACTTAACAAATTAATCGCACTGTCCTGGCCGAGATTCGATTCCAGGCCCTTGGGCTTCATACGCGCGCACGTTGCCACTGAGCCAAAGAGAGTATCTCCACTTTTCCTCTAAGCAACGTGGTCATTTATAGACCCTGTTACATCAATTTTCTCCCCGTGATGATTAATTTGGTGAGTTTCACACACACATGCACACATCGTAGCGTAGCATCAGAGACCACACTGAAGAGCTCATCCCCGGGATGTAAGAACTAGGATGCTGTCAGCTAACTAACAATATCATTGCCCTCCAAGCCTCGCCTCACATCCCACACCGCTGCCAACCAGTGTAACAGGGGTGGGGATTACGGGTCATTTTTCCTTTTATACCAACTGCCACCAGCATACCAAGTAGAAGCACAACCTGTACCCTTAACTTGCGTTTGTTTTCGTTTTTGAAGACTCCAACATGCTTGCATGCATCGGCCTTGGTCACCTAGTGGCGTCTCTCCATGCTGTTTAATATGTGGCAGCCTCCCTGTTCAGTCCCTTAACTCTAAGGTCATACTTAATGACCTCGTCCTAGGTCTTCTTCAGTCTTCTTCTCGCAGCCCCACCCCCGGTATTAACGCTTCTCATCTTCTGCATCCAATTATCATACCCCATCTTCTCCAAATGCCCATACCTCCTCAGTCTACCTCTCCTCATCACGACACCAATACACACCAGTCCCATCTTACCTCTCAACTCTTTCATTGTAAACCTAACCCATTACCCCATGCCTTGCACACAGGGATGCACTGCACATCCACCTAATCATTGCCATTTCTGTACCTTTGAGCCTGCAAATATCCTCTTCCTTTACCGCCTGGGTCACACTACCATACAGCATTACATTCCTAACACACGCTGCATACAAGATCCCTTAGCACGTAAGGAGAGCCCTCTCAGTGTCAGGAAAGGCAACAGCTTCCCGAACTTCTTCCAACTACTTCTCATTGTAGCCACAGAGCTAGCTCCAGCCCCACTTTCAGCACATAACATGTCTCCCAAATAACAAAATCTTCCACACACTCAAGAGACTCATCAGCGAGTTGAATCCTTTCATGCCTGACAATCTCCACCTGCTCTCCCCGACACACCGCTCACATAAAATCAGCATTATCTTGCAGTTTACCTCTAATACCACTACATCTCTTATGCACTCACTTATCACAAACACTCTACAAGATGGAATTACTTCCCACACCCTTGTGGCAATTTGCACATGGTCACTCACCACCACCAACCCTAGATATCATCACTTTTGATTTATTTGCATTTACTCTTAAGCCTTTGTGCCCCATACCATCTCTCCACTTCCTAAACCTTTCCTCCGCCTCCCTTTCATTCTCTGCAATCAACACCAAATCATCATCATACAACATCTCCCATGGGAGTCCATTTCTGAAGTCACGTGTGAGGGCTTCAAGTACCATGATAAACTACAAGGGACTCAAAACTACCCCCTGATGCAACCAACATTCACAGAAAACTCATCACTCAAATCTCCATTCACTCTTACCTGGGTGCAAGCACCCATATACATAGCCATAACCACCCTAACCAGCCACCACCTCCATCCCAAGCTGTCTCATTGCCCACTTCACCACCTCTCTAGGGACTGTCAGAGGCCATCTCCAAATCAGCAAAAACAAAGTACAGTTCCCTTTTCTTTCCAGTATATTTTTCCTGAGGAGCGTTGTGGTGTGGTTGAGGACGTGATGGGAAGCGTTAGGAGAAACACGTTAAGGTGGTTTGGGCATGTGGAGAGGATGGAGAGTGAAACATTGACGAGGAGAGTGTATGTGAGTGAGGTGGAGGGGGCAAGAGGGAGGGGGAGGTCGAAGATGAGATGGAGGGATGGAGTGGATAGGTATATGAGAGAGGGGGGTGTGAGTTGGGAGCGTGGTAGTGAAATGGCAGGGGACAGAGTGACATGGAGGCGATTTGTTTGTTGCCACCCCGTTCGGGATTGAGGCATCTGGCAATAGATAGATAGATAGATATTTTTCCTGAAGTGGACAAATAATGAATATTACATCAGTGGTCCCTTTGCCTGGCATAAACCCACTCTTCATCTCATCAATATTCACTCTTTTTCTAATCATATCTTCAAGAACTCTCTTCATTACCTTCATTATCTAATCTAAAATCTTAATACCTCTGTAATTTCCTCATTCCAGGGCATCACCCTTCCCCTTGTACACATTTACAATTACACTTCAGCCAATCATCTGGGACAACACACTCATATATAATCTTATATATCAGGTCAGTGACTAACCTCACTCCTATATATCCTGAGGCCTTCAACATTTCAGAAGTCAACTCAGACACCTGCTGCCTTCTTCACCCGCATCCTGCCTATTGCCTCACTCACAGTAGCAGTGTTAATCAAAGGCCAAGGGCCAAACACTGGATCTGCTGGCTCCAAACCCTCCCTGTCCCAGTCAAACTCATCATTCAACAACCAGTTGCAGTGCTTTCTCTAGGCATCTTTAATATCCCCACTGTTCACCACTACCCTTCCTTCATCATTCTACACACACTGCTCACCTATAATATCCCGATTATCCCTCTTCACCTGATTTGCCACCCTAAATATAATTTTCTTCCTTTCCACCTAATTTAGGTTATCAAGTAAAAGTCTCTGTGACTCAGACTTCATCCTGTATACCTCTCTTCTAACCCTATGTTTAGCAGCCAAGTATTCCTCCTTGTTACCACCTTTCTTTCATTCCCAGAAAAGCCTTCTTTTCTCCTTAACTGCAACTTCTACACCCTCATCCCACCACCATGTTACTTTATGTCTTGGTGGGGCTCATGTCCAACCACATACTGCATCAGTAACTCTCAAGATGTTGTTCTTGAGGGCTCTGTATTGTTCATTAATGCCTCTGTCAATGTCTCCCTGTTCAGCCATTACTCTTCTCATCTCACTATAGAATGCATCCCTTACTACTTGGTTTACCAGTGTCCATATTTTCCTCCTAGGTACATAAGTCCTCTTCTTCATCACTTGTTCTGTAAGCACCATGTCAGATATCAATAATTTGTGCTGCTGCGCTCACTCCTTGCTTCCTATAACTTTAACATCCCTCATTAACCTACCAGCCCTCCTGACCAGAAAATAGTCAGTCTGACTGCTGTTTCCCCCAGACTCATATGTAATCAACTCACTCTTTCTTTACCTAAAATGTGTGTTGCGCACAATCATGTTTATTGCCTCCCCAAACTCGAGTATCCTTTCTCCTTCCTAATTTCTTGTACTACCATATGCTCATTCCCCATGTACTGCTTGATATCCTTGAGCTTCTTCACCTACATGGCCATCATGTAAGTCCCTTCCCAAAACCACTATCTCATCATCCCCAGTACCACCTACTTCACGTATTAAGTCATCCTAAATTCTATTCTTCTCTACCTCATCCAAGCCTGCCTGTGGAGCATATGCATTTATAAGAAAAAAAGGGTAATATGACAGCTAAACATGTAAGAGAGTATGGATCAGTTGGGTCAAGGATTGTGTGGGTAAGAGTGAAAGTTGGACTACAAATGTGGGCAATTGTGTGCGTGTATGCGCCAACGCAAGATCGTGTAAGTAGAGTGAGAGAAGAGTTTTGGACAGATGTGGAAGCCTGCTTGGAAAAGTTTGAAAGGAATGAGAGAGTGTTTCTGATTGGAGATATGAATGGGAAAGTAGGGAATGAGAAGGTGGATGGAGTGGTTGGTGAGTGGGGTGTGCCTGCAGAGATGGATGAGAATGGCAGTGCTTTAGTGGACATTTGTGCTGGGAGGGGGTTGGTGGTAGTTAATACCCTCTTCAGGCACAAAATGATCCATAGGTATACATGGTGAGTGGTGAGAAGAGAGGACGGGGGAATGAATGAACGGAAGGCAATGATTGACTATGTGTGTGTGGATGAAAGGATGAGAAGATGTATAATGGATGCAAGAGTATATAGAGGTTGGGGGAGTGGACTTTCTGACCACCACTTGGTGGTGGCCAGAATCAGAATCCAAACAAGATGGAGGAAGAGAAGAAGGGAAAGACAGGAGGAAGTATTTGTTACAAGGAGGGTAGAAGAGTTACAAGAGGATGGAATAAAGGCCGAATATAGAAGGGAAGTGGAGGAACGATTGGGTAAATATAGATTGGAGCAGATGGGGGACGTGGAGGGTGTGTGCAAGGTATTGACAGAAGAAATCTGTGCAGCATGTGAGGTGGTGTGTGGGGTGAAGAGGAGACGAAAGGGGGTTCAGGGAACAGCATGGTGGACCGAAGAGGTGAGAGAGGCTGTGGCACAAAAGAAGAAAGCATATAATGAGTGGATGAGAAACAGGGGCAACGAAGAAGCTGAGAGACGGACAAGAGAGTTATATGTAGTGAGGAGGAGAGAGGTGAAAAGATTAGTAAGAGAGAGTAAGAAGAGAGTGGATGAGGAATTTGGAAGGAATTTGAGTGCAAAGTGGAGGGAATGTAAGAAAATGTTCTGGAAGGAGGTAAAGAGAGCTAGACAGGGTGCCAACGAAGGCAGTGGGGGTGTGAAAGATAAAAATGGTAGATTACTAGTGGAGAAGGGAGAAAAAGTAAACAGATGGAGAGAACACTTCAATGAACTGTTGAACATAGAGAATGAAAGTAATGCAAGTATAAGTGGCTGGGGAATGGCAGGGAGAAGGAGGGTTGTGAGAAGAGAGGAAGAAATCACCAGGATGGAAGTGGTGGAAGCAATGAAGAAAGTTAAAATGGGGAAAGCCCCAGGAATTGATGGAGTGTGTGGTGAAATGCTGAAGCATGGGGGAGAGATAGTAATAGAATGGATGTGGAAGGTGTGCAGATTGGCTTGGGAGGAGGGTAGAGTCCCGGAGGATTGGAAGTCAGGTATAATTATTCCTCTGTACAAAGGAAAAGGGGAAAAAGCAGTGTGTGGTAATCATAGGGGCATTTGCCTTCTCAGTGTAATAGGAAAAATATATGGTAGGATACTTATTGACAGAGTTAGGGAAATTACTGAGGAATTAGTTGGAGAAGAACAAGGAGGTTTTAGGAAGGGAAGAGGTTGTGTAGACCAGATATTCATTCTTAGATCCGTAGTGGAAAAGTTTCTAGAGAAGGGCAAGAAGTTGTATGCAGCCTTCATGGATCTGGAGAAAGCACATGACAGGGTGGATAGACAAGGTTTGTGGAAGGTATTAAGAATATATGGAGTGGGTGGGAAGTTGTTGAAGGCAGTGAAGAGTATGTATGAGGGTGCTAAGGCTGCAGTGCGTGTGGATGGCAAACTGAGTGAATCTTTCCATTTGAAGGTTGGATTGAAACAAGGATGTGTCATGTCTCCATGGTTGTTCAATCTGTATATGGATGGGGTTATAAAAGAGATACAAGGTCGGGCAGTGGACGTTGGAGCGGCCCTAGTGAGAGAGGGCAGTGTTTGGAAACTACCTGTACTGTTGTTTGAAGATGATACTGTGTTGTTGAGTGAAGACGAAGGGGAGCTGCAAGGCTTGGTAGATGAGTTTGGGAGAGTGTGTAAGAAACGGAATCTAAAGGTGAATGTGGGGAAGAGTAAAGTGATGGTCTTCGAGAGAAGTGAAGCCAGTGAGTGTACAGTGAGATTGGATGGGAAGGAAATGGAGAATGTGAGTGAATTTAAGTACTTGGGCAGTGTGATGAGTAAGGATGGTAGTCTGGAGGGTGAAGTGCTCGAAAGGGTACAGCAGGGAAGGAAGGTTGCTGGTTCGTTGAAAGCAGTGATAAGAAACAGGGAGGTGAGCATGGAAGTGAAAAAGTTGTTACATGACAGTATTGTGATACCAACTCTGACATATGGAAGTGAAGCTTGGACCCTGTTGGAAGGACAGAAGTCAAGTGTGAGAGCAGTGGAAATGAGTTATTTGAGAGGAGCATGTGGAGTCACATGGAGAGACAGACTAATAAATGAGGAAGTGAAGGAGCGTTGTGGTGAGGTTGAGGACGTGATGGGAAGCGTTAGGAGAAACACGTTAAGGTGGTTTGGGCATGTGGAGAGGATGGAGAGTGAAACATTGACAAGGAGAGTGTATGTGAGTGAGGTGGAGGGGGCGAGAGGGAGGGGGAGGCCGAGGATGAGATGGAGGGATGGAGTGGAGAGGTATATGAGAGAGGGGGGTGTGAGTTGGGAGCGTGGTAGTGAAATGGCAGGGGACAGAGTGACATGGAGGCGATTTGTTTGTGGCCACCCCGTTCGGGATTGAGGCGTCTGGCAATAGATAGATAGATAGATAGATGATAGGCGGAAGTTCTGCAGTATGGCTGCGTGACATTCCAGTCATGAGTGCTGCCAAATGCCCATGTAGCACAAGGGAAAGCATGGAGAGATAGCACAATGGACGCAACTTCGTCTGAGCATTTGCCATAAAAATATTTGTAAAATAATGCAAGGGAGACAACATTCCTTCTTACTTGTTGGGGAGGTAGTTTATTTGTAATAGCAGGGTTATTAATAATTCCAACAGCTTTGTTCTGAATTTTGTCTAGTCGTTTTAATGCAGCCTCTCCACATCCATTCCACAAGGGTGACCAATATTCAAGCTGAGAGTGCAAATGACTTATAAATTATAGCTAACTGCTCATCAGTGAAGAAGTTACGGACTCTGTACAATAATCCAAGTTCCTTTGAGGCAGTTTTAGCAAGTGATCTGACGTGAGAGGTTCGGCTGAGGGCATTGTTAAGTGAGACGCCGAGAATTTCAATACTTTTGGAGATGAGAATGTTAGTAGCATTGAAGGTAATATGCGAATCTGGCAATTTCTGTCTATTAGTATATTGTATGTACAGTAGCAGCCGTGGCTTAGTGGGTTAGAGCACTCCGCTCTGGCCATAGGGTCGGAGGATCGAATCCACCCAAGGGTCATTGGTAGACATCAGGAAGGGCATCCGGTCATAAAATGCTACACGCTCCAATCCAAAAAAAGGCCGACGCATGCAAGCATGTTGCAGCCTTCAAAAACGAAACGAAACAAAACGAGAATTTGGTTTTACTAGCATTAAATGAGACAAGGTTGTTATGTCCCCATTCTCTGATCATAGATAAGTCTTGATTTATGGAGATGGCTGTATTGAGTTGAGAATTAGATATCAGACTTTGGAAATGGGTGTCTGAGTGTGAATGAACTATGAAATGTTGAGTCATCTGCATATGAATGGATGGGATTGTTTGTGACAGATAAGAGTTTATTAATATGACTCAGAAACAGGGTTGGCACCAGAACTGATCCCTGTGGCACACCGGCATTAATTGAGTGGAAATTGGAATATACTGTACATCATCTGCTTTTACTCTTATTTTTCTTTCGCTGAGATATGAGGCAAGCAGAGGAACAAAAGACATTAGTCCATAGCAAGGGAGTTTGGACAACAGCGAACTGTGCCATACTCCGTCAAAAGCTTTAGAAATATCATGGGCTACTACATGAGTTGGCATGAGTCAGGAGATTGAGTATGTCAATGGTGGATCTTTCGTGGCAAAAACCATATTGTCTATCACTAATTAAGTTGCTGGATTCAAAGTGTTTAACTATGTGCTTCTTGATTATTATTTCAAATACTTTACCAAGAGATGATGTGACATCCATTGGTCTGTAAACAGAGGGGTCAGAGGAACTTCCTTTCTTTGGAATTGGGTGGATATTGGCTTCTTTCCATGAATTAGGGAATGAAGAAGTACGTATACATATTCTGAATAATCTAGCAAAAACAGGGGCAAGTTCCGGGGAACACTTTTTCAAAACAATTGGAGGAGTTCCATCTGGGCCTGGAGCTTTGTTGGTAGGTAAATTGTCTAAGGGATGGATTTTATGTACCTTGTCTGTATTTTAAGTGGAACAATTTTGGGACAGTCAAGTTCAAGTACTGGGATGTTCTGGCTGACTTCCTCTAAGGTAGAATTTCTGGCAAATGTACTGGCAAAGATATCTGCTTTCCTATGTGGGTCATTTGTAATGTTCCCATCTGAAGATTTTAGTGGAGGAATGGATGATGACTTGTTAACCTGAGGCGTCCTTCGATGTAAGTGTACGTTGCAACGTTTTGTCACGGTGACACCCATCGACATACCCATACGTTATGCAATTGCAAGGTCAGTCATTTGCACATTTTTCAAGTTTCATGGGTGATTTTTGGTAGGCATATGTGGGAGACCTTACTCTACCTGCTGTCAAGCAGGGACACTGCCTAACCTCACCTGACCCCCCCTCCCCCCTCCCCCTCACACTCGGCAATTCATCGGTTAGCAGTGACCTGGCCAGTAAAGACATGTCATGCCACGGTCTCACCAACGACGAAATTCACGATGAAAGTGATTCCTGAGATGGAGGACAAAGAAATAAAGAAGCTAGAGAAAGAAACAAACAGAAGTGATGAGGTGGTAATGTCATAAAGAAAGGTGTCATTTGCTGATGTGTTTGGTGAGTGAACAATGCTTATATCGCCTATATTATTGTGTGAAAACCAATATAGTCTTGTACTACATATAAATTCATACCAAATAAATAAACAAATACATAAATTAAAGTGGCTTGAATTAGTTAACCCTCTCATAGTTTGTTTTCTTTGAAGCCAGGTACCCTGAGAGAGAATGGAAAGGTGAGGCTGACTGTCACCTGTAGCAACGTTTATAAGTTCAGGAGGGTGATTTCTCTATGAATTTTAGATGTTTCTCACCAAAAGCAGAGGTTTGAGCCAAAAAAAAAAAAAATCCGAAATCAGTCGGGATTGGGGGGTGTCAGAGGTGGAAAATCGGTCGTGACGTGACGGGTGAAAGTTATCATTGAAAGAATTCATGAGTTGACATTATTGTTACAACTTAATTTAAATGCTTTTCAAATACTGTACTGTATACTTTATACACCTTATTATTTACGATCTTACAAACTAAAGATGCTCACTATGTTTGTCTGTTTCACTTATCATTCGTCACCCTCGGACTTTTTTATCTATCTATCTATCTATTACCAGACACCTTAATCCCGCAAGGGGTGGCCACAAACAAATCTCTCCATGTCGCCCTGTCCCCAGCCATTTCATTGCCCTGCTTCCAGCTCTCACCTCCCTTTCTCATATACCTCTCCACTCCATCCTTCCATCTCATCCTTGGCCTCCCCTCCCTCTCCCCCCCTCCACCTCACTCACATACACTCTCCTCGTCAGTCTCCTACTCTCCATCCTCCCCACATGGCAAAATCGCCTCATTATGTTTCTCCTAATGCTTCCTATCACATCCACATCCACACCACAACGCTCCTTCACTTCCTCATTTGTCTGTCAGTCTGTCTCTCCATGTTACTCCACATGCTCCTTTCAAATAACTCATTTTTCACTGCTCTCACTCTTGACATCTGTCCCTCCAACAAGGTCCAAGCTTCACTCCCATATGTTAGAGTTGGTATCACAATACTGTCATGTAGTAGCTGTTTCACTTCCATGCTCACATCCCTGTTTCTTATCACTGCTTTCAAGGAACCAGCAACCTTTCTTCTTTGTTGTTCCATTTCAAGCACTTAACCCTCTAAACTTCCATCCTTCTCATCACACTACCCAAGTATTTAAATGCACTCACATTTTCCAATTCCTCCTCATTCAACCTCACTGTACGCTCATTGACTTCACTTCTCTCGAAGACTATAACTTTACTCTTCCCTACATTCATCTTTAGATTCCATTTCTTACACACTTTCCCAAACTCATCCATCCTTGCAGCTCTCCTTCGTCTTCACTTAACAACGCAGTATCATCTGCAAATAACAGTACAGGGAGTTTCCAAACACTGCCCTCTCTCACTAGGGCCACTCTAACATCCACTGCCCTACCTTGTATCTCTTTTATAACCCCATCCATATCCAGATTGAACAACCATGGAGACATGACACATCCTTGTTTCAAGCCAGCCTTCAAATAGAAAAATTCACTCGTTTCACTATCCAAACGCACTGAAGCCGTAGCATCCTCATACATACTCTTCACAGCCTTCAACAACTTCCAATCTACTCCATATATTCTTAATACTTTCCACTACCCTTATCTATCCACCCTGTCATATGCTTTCTCCAGATCCATGAAGGCTGCATACAACCTCTTTCTCTTCTCTAGAAACTTTTCTACTAAAGATCTAAGAATGAATATCTGATCTACACAACCTCTTACCTTCCTAAACTCTCCCTGTTCTTCAACTAATTTCTCTGTTAATTCCCTAACTCTGTCAGTAAGTATCCTACCATATATTTTTCCTACTACACTAAGAAGACAAATTCCCCTATGATTTCCACACACTTCTTTTTCCCCTTTTCCTTTGTAAAGGGGAATAACTATACAGTGCATGATTTCCAATCCTCTGGAACTCTGCCTACCTCCCAGGCCAATCTGCACATCTTCCATATCCATTCTACTACTATCTCTTCCCCATGCTTCAGCATTTCATTACACACTCCATCAATTCCTGGGGCTTTCCCCATTTTAACTTTCTTCACTGCTTCCGCAACTTCCATTCTACTGATTTCTTCCTCTCTTCTCACACCCCTCCCTCTCCCAGCCATTCCCCAGCCACTTATACTTGCATTACTTTCATTCTCCATGTTCAACAATTCCTTAAAGTGTTCTCTCCATCTGCTCACTTTTTCTCCCTTCTCCATTAGTAATCTACCATTATTATCTTTCACTCCCCAACTAACTTTTTTGGCATCCTGTCTAGCTCTCTTTACTGTTTTCCAGAACATTTTACTACATTTCCTCCACTTTACACTCAAATTCCTTCCAAATTCCTCATGCACTCTCTTCTTACTCTCTCTTACTAATCTTTTCACCTCTCTCTCCCTCTCTACATATAACTCCCTCTTCCATCTCTCAACTTCTTCCACACCCCTGTTTCTCATCCACTCACTATATGCTTTCTTCTTTTGTGCTACAGCCTCCCTCACCTCTTCATCCCATCATGCTGTTCCCTGCACCCCCTTTCGTCTTCTCTTCTTCCCACACACCACTTCACATGCTGCACATATTTCTTCTGTGAATATCTTTCACACACCTTCGACATCCCTTATCTGCTCCAATCCATATTTACGCAATCGCTCCTTCACTGCCCTTTTTCTGCCCTTTTTCCATCCTCTTGTAACCTTTCCACCCTCGTTGTATGAACTACTTCCTCCTGCCCTTCCGTTCTTCTGTTTCTCCATTTCATTTGGACTTTGATTCTGACCACCACTTGGTGGTGGTCAGAAAGTCCACTCCCTCAACCTCTGTTATCCTCTTGCATCCCTTACTCACCTTCTCATCCTGTCATCCACATGCACATAATCAATTATTGCCTTCCATTCATTCAGTTCACCACCTGCCCTTCTCATCATTCGCCATGTATACCTGTGGATCATTTTGTGCATGAAGACGGTATTGGCTGTTACCAACCCCCTCCCGGCACATATGTCCACTACAGCACTACCATTCTCATCCACCTTTGCAGGCACACCTCACTCACCAACTACTCCATCCACCTTCACATTCCCTACTTTTCCATTCTTATCTCCAATCAAAAACACTCTCATTCTTTTCAAACTTTTCCATCCACTCATCCACATTTGTTCAGAACTCTTCTCTCACTCTGCTTGCACGATCTTGCATTGACACATACATGCACACAATCGCCTACATTTGTAGTCCAACTTTCAATCTTACCCTCGCAATCCTTGAGCCAACTGATCCATTCTCTCTCATTTCTCCTTCCATCTGTTACTCACACCAATACACACTCCTTCTTTTGCCCTCTCATTTTCACCTACTCCTGTGCATATACTCCATCCATGTTTCCATTCTCTCACACTGTCACCTCTCCATTTAGTTTCAGTTAATCCACAAACATCCACTTTCACATCCTCAAGCGCCTGGACAATCTGTCTTTCACCTCATCATTTGCACCCCTTACATTCCATATAGTTATCTGTACCATGTCCTTTGTTCCATCCTTAGTCATCACCTTTTGGTCAGTCATGGTCTGAGGCTTCTTGTTCATATTTTTGGTTAGTTGTTTTCTGGGGAGGGGCACTAACCCTCCGCCAACCCACTTGTTGTCACGTAGGGAACACATGTTGGTTGGTTATAAGGTTGCCATCCAGTGTTGTCAATGGTTTACAGGAAATCATTTGGCTTGCCACCCAGTGTAGAGCTACCCTAAAACATAGTACCACAACACCAAGTGGGTAGATGATGGGTGCCCCAACTACTTTTCCGGATATACAAAAATTTAGTCCGGTCAGCTCCTCGACTTCGATAAAAGCGAATTCCAGTTTATTGAAGTCCATTATATTGAGGTTTTACTGTATTGTGTAATGACTAATCAGGGCTGAAATTGATGTCTTATTGAATACAACGATTGTGGTCACATAAGAATTACAGTATACTGACAGTTGGAAATGTTGGTTATTGGAAGATTATGTACAAAAGTTTTGGCCTGTCTTGAACACTTGGCCAGAATTGTTTTATCTGCCTGATAAACAGTATTTCTATTTGTGGGTATAATTCATTCATTTGAACAGTTCACAGCACTGTTACATCAAGATACAGTAATAATTAATATTACATCTTTCCATATGATAATAGAGTGGTAACTTCTTATTGGCAACATACCGGTGTCAGGCCAACACGACACGACTGGAGGTGAGAATCCGTACCATAGAGGGTCAGTATGGTACCCTTCAAGCCTACATCACACCACGGCTTCAGCCAAAGTGCTGCCAGGTATGTTCTCTCAAGTTTGACTATGGAATACTGTACTGAATATTGATGTTTTTCAAAGCAGCTACAACTCTATTTTAGTGTATACATGCTTTTTAGAAAGGCTGTGTGACAAACTAATACTGGACACGTTTCTCACCTTGTCGCACTGTGAGGATAATTTTTTTACCTCCATATTTTTTTTCATCTTTTCATTGATCTCAATGCCTTGGCCATACAATACAGTACTTACTGTACTTTTGAAAGTGGAGATTTCACACACAAGGTGCAAGAAGAAGTCACACTGTATTACATGAGTAATATTCTTATCTTCTAAATTATATCGTACTGGTAATATGCCTTTGCATTGTGTCACACTTACAGGTGCGGCAGTACCGAATCAAGCCCTTGTCACTACACTCACGCGTCCACTCCTTTGATCAGACGCGCCCCTACAACACTCTTATCCTGAAAGGGCAATTCACTTTGCCAGAGATACATGCTTGGGTTGTGTTCTGTCTCCCTGAGCTTCCTGAACGAACTCCAGCTTCTGAACAAGCTGAGTTCACCTTCCTTTCTACATTTTTAGACACCCAGGTTAGGGCAGTTAGAATTTGCTTGCCAGCCATGTTACATTCATGTAATACAAGATACTGTTATACTGGTGTTTTACTGCTGGATATGCTGGATCATCTTGGTCATTGGTTGTTGTAGACAGGTGTCACCAAAATTAAAAAATCAAGATAAATGTAGGTAGTTATATGGATTCATTATTTAGGAGTACTGTAATTAAATTTACGACACATTTACTCCTGGCACACTTTGTAGCTTCCTTGCTTTTGGCTTTCCTTTTCCTGGTTTTGAGCCAAAGGGATTCTTGGGGTTTATAGCTCACGTAATGCTGTTCAGGAGCAAGTTACTTGTCACTGCCCTTAAATTTCTGGGCTGAGTAGGCTAGCTTTGGGCCCTATTCTCCTGGTGGGACAATAAATGATAGATAATGGATGGATGAATGAATGAATGAATGGAATTTTACTAACTCTTATGAACTAATGGAAAATTTGAATTGAAATTATATTACTTTTGTAAGTTTAGCTAAATCATGAGAGTATGCATGTATATCTTCAGCTGCACTGTGTATACAGCGCTGGTGAAGCTGTGTTCAAATCAGACAACATCTCCACCATCTCCATTCTGAAGGATGTGCTCACCAAAGAGGCCACAAGAAAGAAGGTATGTAATGGCTGGGGTTTTATTGTAATGCAAGGATCTTTACCCCATTCACTGTGGAGAGTTATTTTATTCAGGCTATTCCAGATAATTTTATTCAGCTTAGAAGAAACTAATAGGTATAGAGGGGGTTTGCTGTAACCTTACAACCCCTTCACTACTAGAGACCCTTTCTAAAGTTAGTACTGTACGATAGGCTGGTGGCAGCTTAAAATGAAAGTATGGTATCTGGATGATGGGATTAAAAGCTTCATTGCCATTGGAAGTTTGTAAAATGTACGTTGTTTGTAGTGAATTAGAATTACGCATATACTGTAGTCTATCTGTCTATCTACCTATCTATTGCCAGATGCCTCAGTCCCGTAAGGGGTGGCCACAAACAAATCACCTCCATGTCGCCCTGTCCCCTGCCATTTCATTGCCCTGCTCCCAGCTCACATCCCCCTCTATCATATACCTCTCCACTCCATCCCTTCATCTCATCCTTGGCCTCCCCCTCCCTCTCCCCCCTTCCACCTCACTTACATACACTCATCTCATCAGTCTCTCAGTCTTCATCCTATCCACATGGCCAAACCACCTCAGTGTATTTCTCCTAACGCTTCCTATCACATCCACATCCACACCACAATGCTGCCTCACTTCTTCATTTGTCAGTCTGTCTCTCCATGTGACTTCACATGCTCCTCTCAAATAACTCAGTTCCACTGCTCTCACTCTTGACTTCTGTCCCTTCAACAAGGTCCAAGCTTCACTTGCAGATGTTAGAGTTGGCATCACAATACTGTCATGTAGTAACTTTTCACTTCCATGCTCACATCCCCGTTTCTTATCACTGCTTTCAAGGAATCAGCAACCTTTCCTTCTTGTTGTACCCTTTCAAGCACTTCACCCTCTAAACTTCCCTCCATACTCATCATACTACCCAAGTGCTGAAACACACTCATATTTTCCATTTCCTCCTCATCCAACCTCACTCTACATTCACTGACTTCACTTCTCTTGAAGACCATCACTTTACTCTTCCCTACATTCACCTTTAGATTCCATTTCTTACACACTCTCCCAAACTCATCCACCAAGCCTTGCAGCTCCACTTCTTCTTCACTTAACAACACAGTATCATCTACAAATAACAGTACAGGGAGTTTCCAAACACTCTCTCACTAGGGCCACTCCAACTTCCACTGCCCTACCCTGTATCTCATTTATAACCCCATCCATGTACAGATTGAACAACCATGGAGACATGCATGACACATCTTTGCTTCAATCCAACCTTCAAATAGAAAAATTCACTCAGTTTACTATCCACATGCACTGCAGCCTTAGCACCCACATACATACTCTTTATACATACAACTTCCCATCTACTCCACATATTCTTAACACTTTCCACAGTCCTTCTCTATCCACCCTGTCATATGCTTTCTCCAAATCCATGAAGGCCACTTACAGCTTCTTTCTCTTCACTAGAAACTTTTCCACCAAAGATCTAAGAATGAATATCTAACGTACACAACCTATTCCTTTCGTAAAACCTCCCTGTTCTTCTCCAACTAATTCCTCCATTATTTCCTTAACTCTGTCAATAAGTCTCATACCATATACTTTTCCTATTACACTAAGAAGACAAATGCCCCTATGATTACCACACTTCGTTTTCCCCTTTTCCTTTGTATAGGGGAATAATTATACTTGACTTCCAATCCTCCGGGACTCTACCTTCCTCCCAGGCCAATATGCACATCTTCCACGTCCATTCTGCTACTATCTCTTCCTCATGTCTTCAGCATTTCACCACACACTCCATCAATTCCTGGGTCTTTCCCCATTTTAACTTTCTTCATTGGTTCCACTACTTCCATCCTACTGATTTCTTCCTCTCTTCTCACACCCCTCCTTCTCCCAGCCATTCCCCAGCCACTTATACTCGCATTACTTTCATTCTCTATGTTCAGAGATTACTTAAACTGTTCACTCCATCTGCTCACTTTATCTCCTTTCTCCACTAGTAATCTGCCATCTTTATCTTTCACTCCCCAACTAACTTCTTTGGCCCTTTGTCTAATTGTCTAACTCTCTTTACCTCTTTCCAGAACATTTTCTTGCATTCCCTCCTCATTACACTCAAATTCCTTCCAAATTCCTCATACTCTCTCATACTAGTCTTTTCACCTCTCTCTTACTAGTCTTTTCACCTCTCTCTTACTAGTCTTTTCACCTCTCTCTTCCTCTCTACATATAACTCTCTCTTCTGTCTCTTAACTTCTTCCACACCCCTGTTTCTCATCCATTCACTGTATGCTTTCTTGTACCACAGCCTTTCTCACCTCTTCATTCCATCATGCAGTTCCTTGCACCCTTTTAGTCTTCTCTTCTTCCCACACACCACCTCACATGCTGCCCAGGTTTCTTCTGTGAATGTCTTTCACACACCTTCCACATCCCCCATCAGCTCCAATCCATATTTACCCAGTTGCTTCTCCACTCCCCTCTTATATTCTGCCTTTTTTCCATCCTCTTTTAACCTTTCCACCCAGCTTGTATGAACCACTTTCTCCTGTCCTTCCCTTCTATTTCTCCATTTCATTTGGACTTTGATTCTGACCACCACTTGGTGGTGGTGGAAAAGTCCACTTCCCCAACCTTTATATACTCTTGCATCCATTACACACTTTCTCATCCTTTCATCCACACACACATAATCAATCATTGCCTTCTGTTCATTCAGTCCACCACCCACCCTTCTCATCACTTGCCACATATACCTATGGATCATTTTGTGCCTGAAGAGGGTATTGGCTATCACCAACCCCCTCCCTGTGCAAATGTCCACAAAAGCATTTCTATTTTCATCCATATCTGCTGGCACACCCTACTCACAAACTATTCTATCCACCTTTACATTCCCTACTTTTCCATTCATATCTCCGATCAAAAACACTCTCTCATTCCTTTCAAACTTTTCCATACATGCATCCACATTGGCTCCTACACTGCAGATAGGCCAGTACAGGACTGCGTGGTAGATGGGTAAATGATAGTTGGATGGATGGGTGAATGTAATATAGTAATACTAAGTCTGATAGAAAAGTATCTGACCTTTAACTGGTGAAAAAAAAAAAACTTATTTACTGAATTCAGACTTTAATACCCCCCAAAGTAAGCCTCTTGAGACTCAACACACATAGCCCAGTGATCCTTCCATTGCTGGAAACATTTTGCAAAGTCAGTTTTTGGAATCGCGTTTTTTTTTTTTTTTTTTTTTTTTTACGTCCAACCCCAGTTTGAATATGGGAACAGGAGGACGAAAAATGAAGATGATGATGATGAGCAAGATGTTTTTTCCAATTGTCTTTATCTCCTTTGTGTCCTCTGATCTCAGACCATTCAGCTGCATCTTCAGTTTAAGAAATAGCCATGCCAGGAGAGCAAGGAGCCAGCTGCATTTGTGCGATGTTATGTTTGGCCAAAAAATCCTGGATGAGGTGGAATGAGGACCATTGTTGTGGTCGAACCACCATTCCTCCATTTCTCACAACTCTGTCTCTTGCAACGTACAGTGCACCCTCACACAATGCGAGTTTGTGGGCAGCAGAAACCCTCGCATTCTACGATTTCGCATTGTGTGAACCAAAGAACTTACAGGAAAAATGGTATATTGTGGACAGCCCACTTATTGCTTAGTCTTCAGATCCCTTTCCAACCTGCCCTACCCTGCTAATACTTTGTCTAACAGTACTTCAAGTTGGACCAACAAATAAAACAACAAATAGAACACCATGTACCCTTATTTAAGTGACTGACTCTCTGCCTGCCTCTTGCCTGGGTCGGACGTGCTTATCCTATCCTGCCAAAAGTAGAGGTGTTATTGAGAGCATAGGGGAGGAGTGACCGTGGAGGGTGCTGTGCACAGTGAACAGCACTGGTGCAATTGAAAGTGATGCCCGGATACAGGTGGAACGGGCTCTTTACAAGTTATGAATGCTACCATCTTAGTCAGCAAGAGGCTCCGTGATGTCTCCCCGCCGGGCGCCAGCTACCCTGAAGCGACCGCTCCCAGTAGGTCAAACAATCCTAGGTAGCTGGGAAGAAAAAGACATCTTCATCAGACAAAGGTATGACCAATGATATCGGGAGCCCCGTGGAGGTCGCTACAATGCCACGGACATCAGGTAAGGCCACTATGAAAGTGAGTGACCAACAATCCCCTGATCCATATGCCAGTTTTCATCTACAAGACCGGACACGGCGCAGGATATTTAATAATCCAAACAAAATCACTGATGCCATTGTCAAGGCCCCTTTTTCTAAGTACTTCAGGGAGGGAGAACCAGAGGTATTGGGATCTGGGCAAACCCTAGCAATCAGGCTGAGGGAAGTGGATCTTCCCAAGGTTAGCCCTCCCATGGAGCCTCTTCAGACTCTGGGCCCATGGGGGATCAAGTGCTGTCGGGTCAGGGGATTAAGCGAAGGTATGTATACTTTTGGAGTAGTGGGGCCACTCGATTTAGACTTTGATGTGGGGGAATTCCTAGGAACCTTACAAATTCTTGACAGGAACCATGATCGACCTCTCGAACCATGCACTGTGGTGGAGGCCTCTCGCCTCCCTGCCAAATTTCCAGGACCTAATGATCCTCACCAGTCAGAGATAGTTAGGTTGCGGTTCTGAGGCCCTTTGCCTGTCCGGGTTCAGTGTTGGGGGATGTCTTTCAGGGTGTCAGCATATCGCGTCCCTGTCTTGCGCTGTTATCAGTGTCACCAGTTTGGCCATAGCTCTACCACTTGTCAGAACTCAGTGCGATGCTTCATGTGTAGTGGCCACCACCATTTTAAGGGGGAAGATGGGACTCATTGTGACAGGGATCCATTTTGTTATCTTTGCCTGGGTGCCCATAGGGTAGTTTCCTGTACTTGCCCGATTTATTGTACAGCAGACAAGATTTATAGTAAAGGTTGCCAGACTGGAACCCCCAGACGGGACTTAAACAGGGAATTACACACTCTACTTGCCCGCTTCCGCAGTGACAGTGCAGTGCCAGGTGTGACTGGGCAACGGATCCCGCAGGTGGCTTCCCACTCTCATCCGCCGGATAAAGATCTTTTACACTCAGCCAGCCGACCTCCACAGCCTCACACCCCAATTGAGAGGGTGGCCTGGTCTCAGGTCTCATCATCCCTGCCTGGTGCTCCCACCCCATTGTCTAACTGCTTTGCTCCTTTGATGTCCCAAAGTGTTGATTTGGAAGACGAGACTCCCAGTGACCCTATCTCAGTCCAGCCTGTCACAGTATCCACATCTCCAGCCTCTTATGCCGATGTAGTGATACACTTATCACAGTCACCTCATCCCAAGCGGTTGCTACGTCCCCAGCATCTAGCAAGTAGACGCCCACCTCCCTCCGGTTATTGGGGAGCTGAGGAAGAACTGTTGACCGCTCCAGTCCAAACAGAGGACAGGGGCACCTCTCAGCCTCCTCCTAATAAGAAACACTTGCATCTGTATACTTCCCCTCACCTACCACCACAACATCCAGATTCACCCATCATTAACGGCACTTATTACATCACCCCTGACATTTTTACTCCTCTTCTCTGCATCCTACTTGAAGCACTTTCCCTTTGTTTACAGGGCGTTGCCCCCTTGGACATCTGTAAGCAGCTTCTGCCCAGGATTTCAGCACTTGTCCCTCCTTCATGATGGGCCTCCCTGTGCACTTAACACTATTGTTCTGGAATGCCCACTCCTTGGCGAGGAAAACTCAGAATCTTAAAATGTTCATAGATGAACTCCGGCCAGCAATTATAGGAGTGTGTGGGACATGGTTATGCCTGATGATCAGTTTCAACCTACGGGGCTACGTCCTATTTCGTGAGGACAGATTCCCCCGGTCGGGAGGGGGGTTAGCTGTTATGGTTAAAGAGGACATTAAGTGCAGGCCTCTTACCCTGTTGCGATTTGAGGGCAGCATGTTGGAGGTCATGGCAGTCCAGGTGGAGTTGGCAGGCGGCTGGGCTTCTATATTGGTGGCTTACAATCCATGCCAGTCTATGGGGTTGGGCGAATTGGACCATTATACGGATCAGCTTCCTTCCCCGGCTCTGGTTCTCGGGTGACTTCAACGTCATCATTCCTGGGAACCAGATCTTCCGGACGGTTCCTGAATGCCTCGGGTTCCTCAGTATTCAGTTCCTCTGTATTCAGTTCCTCTGTGTTCAGTTTCCTCTTAAACTCATCACGATTCACTCTCCCCAGCAGGTCTATATACTCGGTTTGCTCTGCACACAGCTGCTGCTTCAGTCTTTGATCTTTGTATAGGTGAGCCTAGGTTCATAGGAGCTGAATTCTCCCTTGGCCCGTACCTAGGCAGCGATCATCTTCCTCTGATTCTTCATTTTCCAGACTTACAATTAGGGGCACCTAGCCTATCTCATTCTCGGTGGAGGCTCTTAGAGAAGGGCTGGCGGGTCTATACAGGAGCATTGTCCACTTCTTCTCCTGAGGTGAACCTCCCCCTTGAGGGACTTGCTGGTTCTTTTGCATCATGGCTAGTGAAGGCAGGTCATCGTGCTTTCACATTAGTGACACGTCATTCAGTTCGTCATTGTGGGGTACCATGGTGGACAAAGACATGTCAAGAGGCAGTAATGGCCAGGTGCAGAGCATGGTATGCATGGTGTCGTTGCTTATCGGTTAACAATATGCTACTTTATAAACGCCTGAATGCAGAATGCACTCATATCATCGCAGATGCCCAACAAGAGGCCTGGTCATCGTTTGTTGCATCCCTTTCATTCTCCACATCGTCCACCCATACATGGCGGTTTCTCAGGGCCATGCGAGGCAAGGTGTCCTCATATTCCTTTCCTCTTCGTCAGGATGGAGTGGACTTATTAACAGATGCATGAGAGGCGGACTTTATGGCGTCCTTTTTTTATTTCAAGCTTGGCATCCCTGTTCCTCTCCCCAACCTGAACCTTCTCATCTCCCTTTGTCGGGTCATGACATCCTCCTGAATATATATATCAGTTGGTCAACCGGTGTTTTCCCGGAGCCTTGGAAAGTCTCTATCCTTCTCCCGTTCCCAAAGCCGGGTAAGGATCACACACATCCTGAAGGATATTGCCCCATAGCCCTCCTGCAGTGTTTAGGAAAACTGATGGTTAGGATGGTTGGCACTCATTTACAGTGGTGGGCAGAGACAAACAACATCTTCCTGGAGGAACAGTGTGGTTTTCGGCCAGGTCAGGGCATGCTTGATGTCTTACATCAGCTAGAGCATCAGATGCAAGAAACGTATCACAGTAAGGATGTCATGCTGGCTCTGTTTGTGGATCTAGCAGGTGCTTTCGAATCAGCATCCCATGAGGCTATTTTATACAAACTGGCATCTGTGGGGATCCAGGGGTCCCCCCTCTCCTGGCTGCGCAGTTATTTGATGGGTAGGCAGTTTTCTGTATCGGTGGGAGGGGCCATGTCTACACCATGTCGTGTTAGGTGGGGTGTTCCTCAGGGGTCTGTCTTTAGCCCATTCTTATTTAATGTACTTCTATGAGATCTCCCATGCCCCCCAGCCTCCACCCCTGTAATTTATGTAGATGACCTTACACTGCTCAGTACAGCTCCCACATTGTTAGAGGCTCAAAAGTGCCTTCAGGCTGGGGTGGATGCCCTCCTTCAATGGCTGGGCAGGTGGGGATTGCAGGTTAATGTCGGGAAATGTGCACTGATGTATTTTACCCTCAAGCGTAGCTTTCCCGCTCTCCCTTATATCTCCCTGGGAGGTAGCCCAGCTCCCTTGTGACACTGACACACTTTTCTTGGCCTCTGTCTGGATGGCCCTGTCCTAACGTGGAAATCCCATATTGAGTATTTAAGGTCCTCATGCTTGAAACACCTTGACATAATGAAAAGTTTAGCTGGGACACGCTGGGGGGCTTCTTGGGAAGTTTTACTGAAGTTGTATCGTGTCTACATCTTGAGCAAGTTACAGTATGGTGTAGATATCTACGGTTCGGCCTCCCCGTCAGTTCTGGGTAAGTTGGAAGTCATCCAGAACAATGCTTTACGGATTGCTTTTAGGTCCTCCCCATTGGTGTCCTTACATGCGGAGGCTGGTGTCTTACCACTAGCATGGGCCAGACATCATCACACCTGTTCAACTTATCGTCGCATCATGTCCTTCTCCCCATCCCATCCTCTTCGTATTCTTTTCGCCCATTTTCCTGTTGATCCCCTTGCTCCCTCCTGGCCTCTCAGTTCTCATGCCCCCATCCTTTTCCATGCCCTTCGCTCCTTTTCTGTCCTCACCCTTCCTCCTTCTACTCCTTCCCCGGTCTCCCCTGTCTCCCCTATCCCACCCTGGTTCCCTTTATCTTCTATGTTTAGTCTCACCCTCCATGTCCCCTATTGTAAAGCTAGTAATGACCTCTTTGCCCCAAACTTATTTACTGAACTTGTCTGTCTTCATTATCAAGGATTCCTCCAGGTATTCACTGATGGCTCCCATTCCTCTACACCACCATCATCCTCTGCAGCAATGTTTGTTGAGGCCCTTTCCATATGTCGAACCTGGAGACTAGATGGGAACCATTCTGTGGTTGCCTCTGAGCTGTATGCTATTTTAGGGGCCTTACAGTTTGTTAGAGATATGATACCCCCCCCCAGCCAATTGTTGTTTCCACTGACTCCCTGTCCCCCTCCACGCATAGGAAGTTAGTGTTTGAGATCCAATCCACCCTGTTGTCCTTGGACTCCAATGGATATTTCTTACATTTCCAATGGATACCTCCCCATGTTGGTATACGGGCTAATGAGGTAGTTGATGGAGCAGCTGCTATGGCACATTCTTCCCCCTCCGTGGAACCATACCCACTAGATTTTGGCAGCTTCTCCCATCTTATCCTACAGTCTTGTTACTCCCATTGGAATTCAGCCATGCAAGCAAGTCTTTCCCTTACCACCCTAGGGCATTATAGACAAGATTCCTCTCCCAATCCCTGGGCGCGGCCATCGTCCCGAGCCTTGGACACTGCACTAGTGCATATGAGAATAGGTCATACGGATCTGGCATCCCATTTATTTAGGATAAATCTAGCTCCAAGCCCTAATTGTCAGTGGTGCCTGAATGTTGAAGACAAATCCACCATTTCCTGTTAGACTGTCCCCGCTTTCACTCCCTCTGTGTGAGACTCAAAGATGCTTTGGCTTCCATGGGTGTCACCACCTTCACTCTCCCAGTGCTGTTAGGGGGGCTGCAGTCTGGCCATCATGGATCGGGCTGCTGTCATCCACCACACCCTGGAGTTCCTGAGGCAGTCGGGGCACGTACACCAGCTGTGACGTCCGCAAGTTACCCCTGGTCCCGTAGCAAGAAGGCCCTGGCAAGGGTGAATTAGACTTCTGCCCACAATGCCCTTTAACTCAAGAAGAAGAAGAAGAAGTATTTAAGTGACTTCTGGGCTTGTTAAGAGGGGAGGGGGTGGGTGGGTATTTGAGGCTCGGAGCATTTACTCTTGCCCCGTCCCGTTGTTACTCTCACTGTCACTACTGAGGTCTCCTGGAGGTGTCATAAAGCCTTCAAAGTCGACAGCTGAGACCAAGATGAACAGGTGGGTACTGCTAGGATGCTAAAACGGACCACAGGATGCGAGGTACAACATTGGTGAAGTGTTTGTTTACCCAGGAAAGTCGGTAGATGGCACGCAGATAGCTGGCCAGTCGCCCACCATTTTGAATCTGGCTCATTGCCAGCCACCTGCCTTCATGTGACTGACCTGCATTATACAGCCCGACACTCGTAGTAATGGCAGGAAGTCCATTTTTGCCTTGGAATCATACAGCTGATTCGCATGTTAGGAAGTTCGATTCGCATATTTCGCATTCGATAAAAATTATCATTTTCTGCCTTGTAGGTGATTCGCATTGTGTGAATTTGCATTGTGTGGGGGTGCACTGTACCGCATTCTGTAGGCGACAGAGAACTCCCAGATAATACTCTTTATTGATTGTTTGGCCTTCTAGAACGTACTCATAATGAACAACATCCTGGTAGTCAAAAAAAAAAAAAAAGTCAGCATTAGCTTTGCCTTGCTCTGAACCTGCTGTGCCTTCTTTGGCCGTAGCTTCATTGCCAAAACCCTGCGGAATGGTTTCAGATTGCTGTCACCGAGTTTTTGACAAAATTTGTTGCAGTAACATTGCTCAATTTACTCAGCCACTGCGACATTAACTGAAAATGTGACAGGCAAGAAGAACATGTCCTCAAACACTCGCTGCTTGGCATTGATGGGGATGGACAGCAGCACTGAACATATATGAGCATGCACACAATGATTCAAGGTCACACTCCACTGATTTGCATCCCCATGCACCTTCTAGTTTATGAGAAAAAAAAATATGGTTGGATACTTTTCTATCACTTCTCTTATTAAAAAAGTAAATTTATTGTACTGACTTGGACAAATTTGCTAAGGTACGGCTGGACATCTCATGTGATGTCAGTGAAGAAAGTGTGGTCCACGCTCTTCACCTCCTTCACCCGCGCCTTGAGGCTCAGCTCATGTTGGCCAAGCAGGTAACAAAGTGCAGTTCGTTTAACCCTTTCCCTGCAGTTGGTATACTTTGATATATTAGTCAAGCCAACAGAAGAAGACTGATCTGCTGAGAGAAATCCTAGCAGTCAGCTGCTTGAAAAACTGTCTAAAGTAAGTCTTTCCCCTGTATTGGCACAAATGGGAATTTTATTTAAGTAAAGCTGATGCTTTTGTTCAGCCAAGAGAAAGTGTAACAGTTAGTGAGTTAATAGTAAAGTGCTTTATATCATTGCACACCAGCCTGGAGATTTTCATAATTTTGCAGCATATTTCCTGCAGCTCAGTGCCAGAATTAGACAAATTGTGGTTCTGCATCCTTTCCATAGCACCTTTTCAGTACTAGCACCATATTTTAGTATTTATATCTTGCTACTGCTTGGGATTAAAGATGGCAATGTGAAAGTTTAGGCCAAGTTAAAGTCTTCCTCTTAAAACATCACCAGTAGCCTCACTTTCATGCAACATACTCTTTATCATTATTTCCAATATTCTGTCTGCATATCCACTCCAGCTCATTGTGTTTCATTCATTCATTCTTCTGGAAACAGGGGCCAAGATTCTAAGATGATGGCAGTGATGAGTTCAATATTGTGAAAACAATTGCAGTAGAATCTTGCTAATAATGTCTAATTGGTGCTAGAATAACGCAGTTATTAGTGAAAACGTTATACGCGTGACATTAGAATGCATGCATAAAGGGTTTATTGGTGCTGCCACCCCAGGACTTTTACCCATTTGTCCCATTTGAAGCCTTCCTGTCATTACTTTTCTTAGCTGAAATAATAATATTAGTTACTAAATCATCATGAGAAATATAAAACTCACCTTAAAGGAGTTAATGAGGTGTTTGGTGTGATTATTGTTCTGAGGCTTGCGCAGAGAGGTTACTGCGTTGTACTCACTGACCCCTTGCTGGCCTGGTCCCCACTCCTGCCTCTCATAATACAGTAGAGTCTTCATACAACACGAGATAGGTTTTGCAGAACCTCTTGCAAAATCAGTTTCGTGCTAAAATATGACATACATTTACATGTAAAATAGGGGGTTAGGTTCTAGGGGCCCCAAATTTTTCGTTAAAAATATATTTAAAGGTCGGTTATTATAAATACGTCTGTCGGAAGACACCCAAGACATGTGTTACATATGATACTTGCCGACCTGACACATCAGTGCATTCTAACCTAACCTTAGTTTTGACCCCTAATACTCCCCATAAAAATTTTAACCACCAAGAATTGCCACAATGCCTCTTGAAAGTCCTCATCACCAATCATGCAAAAACTTCTGACCTAATAAACACGTGAATAATGGCCTCCAAGCATCATGCATATTTCACCAAGAATAATTTTCAACGCACTCATTAAGAGAGAAAAAAAAATGTTTTTGAAAGTCATTAGTCATCAACAGTAAAGGAGAAAAAACTATACTGAAGTTGTCAGCATGGACTGATTGCGTACTTCCCACTTCTCAGACACACACGAATGCAGTAATCGTGAATAATAAACAAGTCAGCCAAGCAGTATAATTTGTATGACAGTATACAGTACTTCACAAGAACTGAGCTTACATCATTATCTTACCTAACCATTTGCGTCAACACGTAGTGTCTTCACATACCACAAGAGCTGAATTTTCTCGACCAAAGACCGTCAGTTCATAACAAAATTCGTGTACAAAGTTTTTTTTTTTTTTAACATGTTGCACCAAAGGCAAAAACATGAATTTTACTACTCCCTCATCATTAACCTTTTTTTTTTTTTTTTCAACAAAGAAACTATCCACATCGTAAACACTCCTCTACACCATACGCTACTTCATCCAACAACTTTGCATTTTCCTTTGGAATAAATGCTTTTTGTTGGGTTCGTAGCACCTTCAGGGTACGAAGTGCTTAGGCATAACTAAAGTTGGTTTGGAACCACGTGCTTAGCGTTCTGAGAGAGAATGAGGAACAAGGAAAGAAGCAAATAAACGCTTCTTATCACAGCGACCATCCACAGAACACTGAGGCAGGCTGTGGGCTGGCAGGTTTTTTTTTTTTTTTTTTATGCAAGGAAGAAGGAACCAAAGGCCACAGGCCTGCATACTGTTCCTTCCAAGAAAAAGTAAAAACAATACAAAAGAGAGCCAAATTCAAGATCCATTCATTTCGAGATGCCTGGACACACTGCGTTTGAAAGATTGGAGCTCATAGGAAGTAGGGAATACAGACAGAGGGAGACAGTTCCAGAGTTGACCGGTTGCATAAATGAAGGACTGGGAGTAACGGTTAACTCTTACATTAGAGAGTTGGACAGAAAAGGGATGAGAGTTTGTTGCTAGACGGGTACTACGTGCCCGTCGTAGAGGTGGAGGGATGCAAGCAGACAGTTCAGAGGAACAGTAACCATTGAAGTAGCGATAGAAGAGAGATAAAGATGCAACAGTGCGGCGAAGAGACAAAGGTTGAAGGGAATCAGTAAGAGGAGGAGAGTTAATGAGACGAAAAGCCTTTGCCTCCACCCTATTGAGAAGAGCTGCATGTGGGGAGCCTCCCCACACATGAGAGTTGTACTCCATACACGGGCATGAGTCACGTGGGTCGGGTCGGGTCGAGGAAGCCAATCAGCGCCTGACAAAAGCATAACACAAGAGTTGTAAACAAATGCAGTCATCTGGAAATATGAAGTGAGTTGGTAAGGTCCTTCTACTGCTTCAAGTAAAATGTATCTTTACCTGAAGGAGCAACGTCATCAAGATGGCAGCCAACAATTGCTATCCAAGATATGCCTGGACATTTCCCGTGAAATAACCGTTAATCGAGTGAATCCAAACGTCATTAAGGAAATTTGGTATCTATTCTAACTTACTGTTGCCGAAATCATTATTGGCTAGATCCTACAGTATGAATAAGTGGATATCTTAAGAGATCTTTCCACTCTCTTCTTTACTTCACTGCCCTTCAAGAATACTTAACATACAAGTTTTTTTTTTTTAATTGTGGCTGCTTTTTTTTTTTTTTTTAAGCAGAGGGAAGCATCATAATCCTTGGGGGAGGGGGTGGCTCTTTTGCCTTCTTTCTCCCCCACTACGTTACAGGGGTTGACGCCAGCAAGGGCATGCGGCCAGAAAACTTTGCCCCCGCTACCTAGTGGCGGACTTTGGGGGGAGGCTTGACTGGGGTTCCGCCGGCACAGATCATGGGTCCGGGGCGAGATGGGGCTCGAACCTGTGCTAGAGGGTACAGGGCATTGCGGTTCCCAGGCTGCTGCTTCCGCTCAATAGAGAGGGGCCCGAACCTGGGAGTAGCGCCCCAGGAGGCTGCCCTATCAGTGGGTGTATAATGGCGGGGCAGTTGCAGTGCCAAGGCGCGCTTGGAGGGTGTCCCTGCAGCTGTCCTGGCAGGGTGCCCCGAGGCCACTACCACAGCCACTAGTAAGCTGGTGGGCTAGGGGTCCCAGATCCGTTGCCTGGACCTAGGACTGTGCAGTGGGCTGGGCCTTTGGAATGTTTACCCCCCTTTATCTTACCGACTATGACAAAGTACAATAACAAGCATCAAAGCAAGCCTGAGGACAGCAAATCACCCAGGGGGTTTAGGGTGGGCTCGTGGAATGTGGGAAGTTTGAGGGGAAGAGCGGGGGAAGTTGTTGAGGCATTTAGTAGGAGGTGGGTGGATGTGGCTTGTTTGCAGGAAGTCCGGTACAGGGGTGGATCAGCCAGAAAGATTGCTGGGAAGGATTGCTACTATAAGCTGTTTTGGCAGGGGGGAACTGACGGATATGGGGGTGTGGGTGTGTTGGTTGCGGAGAAATGGGTGGAGTATGTTATGAATGTCATGAGAGT
>JAGKTI010002658.1:36908-64742 GCA_018397915.1 Birgus latro | reverse complement strand
CTGTCACAACCTTCTTTCTGATCGTCAGTATGGGTTCCGTCAGGGACGCTCCACTGGCGATCTTCTCACCTACCTTTCAGACTCCTGGTCATCCTCCTTTCGGAAGCTTTGTCATTGCACTTGACATCTCAAAGGCTTTCGATCGAGTCTGGCATAAATCTTTAATTTCCAAACTGCCCTCCTACGGTTTCTATCCTTCTATCTGTGCCTTCATCTCTAGCTTCCTTTCTAGTCGTTTTATAGCCGCTGTTGTAGACGGCCATCGTTCCTCTCCTAGACCTATCAACAGTGGTGTTCCTCAGGGTTCTGTCCTATCACCTACTCTCTTCCTTTTATTCATCAATGACCTTCTAACCTGTACATCTAACCCTATCCACTCATATGCTGATGATTCCACCCTTCACCTTTCCATTCGGTTCCTGCAACGTCCATCTCAGCAGTTACTTCAACAAAAAAGAGATGAGGCTATGGCACACCTAATGTCTGATTTGGCTCGTATCTCTGATTGAGGTAAAAATAATCTTGTTATTTTTAATGCATCCAAAACTCAGTTCTTACACTTATCAACCCGACAAAATCTTCCTCAGGATTACCCACTAATGTTTAATAATGAACAGTTATGTCCTGCATCATCCTTGAACATGCTTGGGGTTTCATTCTCCCGGGATCTGTCTTGGAAAGAACATATTACATCTCTTGTGAAATCTGCTTCCAAGAGATTATGTGTGCTAAGCCGATTCCGAACCTTCTTTACCCCTGCACAGTTGTTGACCTTGTACACGGGTTTTATTCGCCCGTGTATGGAGCACAACTCTCATGTGTGGGGAGGCTCCCCACATGCAGCTCTTCTCAATAGGGTGGAGTCAAAGGCTTTTCGTCTCATTAACTCTCCTCCTCTTACTGATTCCCTTAAACCTTTGTCTCTTCACCGCACTGTTGCATCTTTATCTCTCTTCTATCGCTACTTCAATGGTCACTGTTCCTCTGAACTGTCTGCTTGCATCCCTCCACCTCTACGACGGGCACGTAGTACCCGTCTAGCAACAAATTCTCATCCCTTTTCTGTCCAACTCTCTAATGCAAGAGTTAACCGTTACTTCCAGTCCTTCATTTATGCAACTGGTCAACTCTGGAACTGTCTGTATTTCCTACTTCCTATGATCTCCAGTCTTTCAAACGCAGTGTCTCCAGGCATCTCGAATTGAACGGATCTTGAATTTGGCTCTCTTTTGTACTGTTTTTGCTTTTTCTTGGAAGGAATAGTATGCAGGCCTGTGGCCTTTGGTTCCTTCTTCCTTGCATTAAAAAAAAAAAAAAAAATGATACGGAGTGCAACATGGAATGTATGGGGTGTAAATGATGAGTTAAAAGACAGCGAGATTGTCCAGGTGCTTGAGGGCACAAAAGTGGACTTATGTGGAGTAACTGAGACTAAATGGAGAGGTGAGAGTGTGTGAGTGTGGGAGTATGGATGGGGTATATGTAAAGTATTCGAACAGGTGAGAGTGAGAGGGGAAATGATGGAGTATGTACAGTATTGTTGTGTGAAAGAGATGGAAGAAGAATATAAGAGTGTATGGATCAGTTGGCTCAAGGTTTCTGTAGGTAAGATTGAAAGTAGGACTACAAATGTGAGCGATTGTGTATCTATGTACCATTGCAAGACTGTGATAGTAGAGTGAAAGAAGAGTTTTGGGCCAATGTGGGAGCATGCATGGAAAATTTAAAGGAATGAAAGAGTGTTTTTGAGTGAAAATATGAATGGAAAATTAGGGTATATGAAAGATCATGGAGTAGTTGGTAAGTGGGGGTGTGCCTGCAGAAGTGGATGAAAATGGCAGTGCTCTAGCAGGCATTTCTGCAGGGAGGAGACTGGTGATAGCCAATACCCTCTTTGGACACAAAATGATCCACAGGTATACATGGTAAGTGATAAGAAGGGTGGGTGGTGAACTGAACAATGGAGGGCAATGACTGATTCAGTGTGTGTAAGACAGAATGAGATATGTAATGGATGCAACAGCATGCAGAGGTTGGGGGAGTGGACTTTCTGACCACCACCTGGTGGTGGTGAAAGTCAAGGTGCAAATGCAATGAATGAACAGGAGGAAGTACTCAATACAAAGAGGGTAGATAGATTTCGAGACAATGAAAAAAAAAAAAGTCGGAATATAAGAAAGAAGTGACGGAGAGACTGGGTAAATATGAATTGGGGCAGATGGGAGAGGTGGAAGGTGGAGAGACTGGGTAAATATGAATTGGAGCAGATGGGAGAGGTGGAAGGTGTGTGCAAGATATTCACAGAAGAAATCTCTGTAGCATGTGAGGTGGTGTGTGGGATGAAGAGAAGACATAAGAGAGTGCAAGGAACAGCATGGTGGAATGATGAGGAGAGACAAACTATTGTGCAAAAGAGAAGCATACAGTGAATGGATGGGATGCAGAGGCACGGAGGAAGTTGAGAGATGGAAAAAAGAGTTATCTGTAATGACGGAGAGAGAGAGGTGAAAAGACTAGTAAGAGAGAGTAAGAAAGAAATGAGAGATTTGGAAGGAATTTGAGTGTAAAGTGGAGGGACTGTAAGAAAATATTCGAGAAGGAGGTGAAGAGAGTTAGACAGGTTAATAAAAAAGTTAGTAGGGGGAATGAAAGATAAAAATGGTAGACTGCTAGTCGAGAAGGGAGAAAAAGTGAGTGGATGGATAGAATACTTTAAGGAATTGTTAAACATCAAGAAGGGAGAAAAAGTGAGTGGATGGATAGAATACTTTAAGGAATTGTTAATCACAGAGAACGAAAAAGATGCGAGTACAGTAATCACTTGATTATCCGGATGTCCATTATCTGAACGATCCATTACCCTGACGCTGTGATCTGGTTGAATTAAACCATTATATGTACATTTTTCCATTTTATCCGGGCAAAATGCTTGTGTCCAGGTGGAAATTTTGGCCGCATGAATATTTTCGCCTGCCCGGGTGGGAATAACACGGTAGCGTCACGCTGTCTGGCTCGGTAGTTCACCCAGCATCTGCTAGAGATCATTCTCAGTTCCCACCCGGCAACCGTGTAGTGAACAGCCTCTCTCAGACAGCTGTTATGGCGGTGCAGGTGGTGGCTTTTGTGGTTGTTCAAACCTGCTGCAGGCCTTGCTACTCCTTGCATGCCTCTTCCTAGGGTGTGTGATGATGGCTCCTCCACCAGGGAAGAGAAAGACGGTAGTGTTGACTATGGAGAAGATGCAGGAGGTCCTGGGTAAGACTGATGCAGGATGGTCGACTACCCACATCTTAAAGTAGTACCGTATTATTTTCCATGCTTGACCATGACAACTGCTTGGCTATAGTTTATAGGTCTGCTTGACCAGAGTAGTATTAAACAACAGGAACAAGTGTTGTATGATGAACGGTAGCGATCTTTTACAATGGCTTTCAAAGTTAAGATATGTATGAAGGGGGGGCCAGGGGAGAAGTCCATAACCCGGACGGATCCACTATCCGATGGATCTGATGTAATAGAGCCTTTGGTTATACTATACTGAATAAATGAAGGATAACTGCATAAGGGGCTGGGGAATGGCTGGGAGAATGAGGAAGGTGAGAAGGGAGGAAGAAATTAGTGGGATGGAAGTAGTGGAAGTAATGAAGAAAGTCAAAATGGGGAAAGCCCAAGGAATTGATTGGGTATGTGGTGAAATGATGAAGCATGGGGGAGAGATAGTAGGAGAATGGATACGGAAGGTGTGCAGATTGGCCTGGGAGAAGCGTAGAGTCCTGGAGGATTGGAAGTCAGGTATAATTATTCCCCTGTACACAAGAAAAGGGGAAAAAGGAATGTGTGGTAATCAAAGAGGAATTTGTCTTCTTAGTGTAACAGGAAAAGTATATGGTAGGATACTTCGTGGCACATTTTGGAAAATAAAAGAAAAATTAGTTGGAGATGAACAGGGAGGTTTTAGGAGGGGAAGAGATTCGGTAGATCATATGTTCATCCATCCGTCTTTAGTGGAAAGTTTCAAGTGAAGGAAAAGAAGAACTATGGAGCCTTCAAGGATTTGGAGAAAGTAATAAAAGCGTGAGCAGACAAGGAATGTGGAAAATATTAAGAATACATGGAGTCAATACAAAGCTGCTGAATGCTGTGAAGAGTACAGTATGTATATGGGTGCTAAGGCTGCAGTGTATGTGGATGATGAACTGTGTAAATTTTTCTATCTGAATGTTGGATTGAAGCAGGATGTGTCATGTTTCCATTGGTGTTCAATCTGTATATGGATGGGGTTACAAGAGATACAACGTAGGGTAGTGGATGCTGAAGCGGCCCTAATGAGAGAGGGCAGTGTTTGGAAACTTCCTGTACTATTGTTTGCAGATGATACTGTACTATTAAGCGAAGACAAATGGGAACTGCAATGCTTGGTGAATGAGTTTGGGAGAGTGTGTAAGAAATGGAATCTAAAGGTGAATGTCAGGAAGAGTAAAGTTATGGTCGTCCAGAAAAATGAAGTAACTGACTGTACAGTAAGGTTGGATGAGGAAATGGAAAATGCGAGTACATTTAAGTACAGGTGGTCCCCTACTTATGAATGGGTTATGTTCTGAGAAACTGACTGAAAGTCAAATTTTTCCTAAGTCGAAAATATATTTAATACACCTAACCAATAGAACATCATGGCCTAGCCAAGCCTTCCAGGCCTTTTAAATGTTCTTAGAACACTCACATTAGCCTACGGTTGGCACAATATTAACACAAAGCCTACTTCAAAATAAAGTTTTAATAAAGTGTTGAATATTGCATGAAATTTACTGAATACTGCACAAGATTGTAAAGCCAAAAATTCGTAAGTCGACCTTTTGTAAAAAGGGGACCACTTGTACTTTGGTAGTGTGATGAGTAAGGATGGAAGTTTGGAGGATGAGGTGCTTGAAAGGGTACAACAGGAGAGAAATGCTGCTGGTTCTTTGAAAGCAGTGATAAGAAACTGGGAAGTGAGCATGGAGGTATAATAGTAGCTGCATGATAAAACAGTATTGTCATACCAATGGAAGTGAAGCTTGGACCTTGTTGGAAGGACATAAGTCAAGAGTGAGAGCAGTGGAAATGAGTTATTTGAGAGCAGCATGTGGAGTCACATGGAGAGACAGGCTGACAAATGTGGAAGTGAAGGGGCATTGTGGTGTGGATGTGGATATGGTAGAGAGCGTTAGGAGAAATACACTGAGGTGGTTTGATCACATGGAGAGGATGGAGAGTGAAAGACAACGAGGAGAGTGTGAGTGAGGTGGAGGGGGAGAGTGGGAAGGGGAGGCCGAGGATGAGATGGAGTGGAGAGGTATATGAGAGAGAGGGTGTGGGCTGGGGGAAGAGCAGTGAAATGGCAGGGGACATGGCAATATGGAGGAAATTTGTTTGTGGCCACTCCTTACGGGATTAAGGCGTCTGGCAATAGATAGATAGAGGCAGACTCCCACGGAATTAGGTCAGTAGGGGGAAGTCCAGATGTCACGTTTATCGGAATATCGCTTATTTCGGAATAGCCTGGGCCCCAATTAGTCCGATATAGTGAGGTCTTACTGTACTGAAATATGCTAGAGCAATGCCTCCCAGTCAGCTGTCTGGGTCAAGATGGCTGCTCAGTGTTTACATTTGCAATGATAATATGCCTTTCATTCCATTTTGTGTGTGAAGGCCACTGAAACACCAGTGCTACTGCCAAATAACAGTGCAAGTGCAGAACAGTGCAGTGTGCAATATTAAGTGAAGCAATGATTTTTGTGTGTGAAATACTGAACCTTGTGACTTGAAAATCATGTCTCCCTGCATACATGGTGCATCTCAGTCAGCTGACTGAGCCAACATGACCATCCAGTGTTTATGTGATCATCTGCCTGTTTCATTTTGTGTGTGACAGACCATTGAAATGCCAGTGCTATCGCCAAAAAACAGTACAAGTGCACTGTGCAATATTAAGTGGTAAATTTTTGTATGTGAAATACTGAAAATTTGTGACTTGGAAATCGTGTCTGACAAGGATGTTACACCAACTGGAAAGTGAGGTGCTACTGAGGATGCTGAGGGCAAGCCTAAAAGGTAAGTTTTATTTTTTACTTTTTAAGGGTTTGTGGTCACAGGCCCCCCTCCCTCTCCCCACTGACCCCGTTACTATCTGACCTTGTTACTTGTTCGTTTCACTATACGATAAATCACTATGGGATGGGTTTCCACTAGACGTAACCCCATCGCACGGTAAGATGAGTCTGTAAGAGAACAATTTCTTTCCTTCCCTTGCAAAATCTGCTACCTGGAGATTGGGTGTGCAGAAATGACTCCAAACTTTCTGTAATCTTGCAAAGTTACTGACTCAGTGTACGGGTACATTATCTCCTGTAAACTAGGACTTTTTGTCTCAGTTCCTCTTCTCTGACTAACTCCTTTAAAATGCACCCTCTCTTCACTGCGGTGTAGCATCTCTCCCTTTGCTATCAATATTTCAAAGTCACTACTCTTCTAAACTGTCTGCTTGTGTCTTTTCCCCTTTACAGTTGGCATACAGCACCAATCTTGCATGGCCTTATCACCCCTTTTTTGTTAAACCCTCCAATGCAAGAGTTATCTGGTACTCTTGTCCTTCATGTAAGCAGCTGGTTTACTATAGAATTGTCTTCTTAGTCTGAATTTCCCTCTACCTATAACTATGAGTCTTTTCAACACAGTGTGTCCAGGCATCTCAGACTGAACGGATCTTAATTTTGGCTGTCTTTTGTTTAATTTTCTCTAGAAAGGACAACTTTTTATAGGCTCCAGCCATTGGCTGTTTCTTTTATCATATAAAAATTACTATTCGACTGCAAAATGTGTACTGAAATTGAAAGTCTCATGTGACAAACCTGCAGATATGGGGATCCCAGCTCATGTGTAAAATTCGGCTGGTGTACTGTGAAGTGTGCATTTGCTGGTTTACTGTAATGTACTTACTGATGTCAAGAATAATGTCATTAGCATCTGGTTTCTTTTTGATGCTGATGTGGTAGAAGGGCTGTGATAGTGCAGTGCAGTAGATCTCCATTATAACTTCAAAAGTTTTCCAAAATACAGTAATGACAATGCTTTGCCATGCACATCATGAATACTGTACAGAAACATTAAACAATAATCAGAATAAGTCTGATAAATCATAAACAATACAGGAAAGTAGAATAATATCAAAACTAAGCCAATTAAACTGAGTGGCTTGATATTGGGGGAAACATAACCACCACTACTACTGCTACTACTACTACTACCAGTAGTAGTAGTAACAACAACCCAAGGTTCATCTGAATGTGAACCCAGTATACTGCAGGCTGAAGCTGCCCCCCCTCATACAGTCCACCATCCCCCTTTCAGGGGACAGGGAGGGAATAGAGGGGCATTTGCATAACCAAACAACAGAGCTGCCCAGCTATGTCAGTGCCACTGCATAAAAGCATCCCTCTCCAGCAACCAGCTGTTTTACTAATTAAATGGGTTAGTAAACTAAATCTGATAACTTAGGGAAATACAGTGAAAACTGACTGAAATGAAAAATTTCCACTTTTTGTTTTACTATAAACAGCCACAATCTGGTTGAACTGCTATGGTAGACTGAAGATCTACTGTACTGCCAAGCTTTGATGGTATGTGGTGTTCTGTATAGGATGAGTGTTAATAATTTGCTGCTGCTGAAATTTATCATCCTTTGACTGTGAAGTTGCTGTTTTGAGTCCTGGTGAAATGATACTGTGTTGTCAGTGTCCATGTCATGCTGAAGTGATGTTGTAAGAGTTAGTGCTGTGATAAGCTGCAAACTTGCTGGACTACTAGGCATGCGTTGGACAAGTTGTGTTGTTGTTCCAGTGGCCACTACTGTGGGTGTAGTTCTTTCATATGCAGAAGAGTGGTGCTCTGAGTGGGCTGCAGAGTATTACTGTTATCTGTTGCTGTAGTCATTATGGTTGTGCTGACGGCTGCTGTGTAGACTGCTGCTGAGCAGTCTGGAAGCGGTCAATGTATCTGGCAAGGTGGGATGGTTGTGCATACAATTAGGTTAGTGTGAAATTAAAATACACTTGTGTTCTGTCTTGACCAAAATCTTGGGTATATGCCAAAAATATTAGGGGGGGGGGAAAAAAAAAATCCTGCGACTGAACTACAAAAAGGTCACGTGTGCACAAGTGCACTCATGCACATTCATACATGCACACATGCAAGCACACATGTGAGCACACACACACATACACACAGACGGACTCGCACTGCAATATGGTTCGAGGCCTCTGCCAGAATCACCAAAAATTACCTGAAGTAGTAACGAGAAGTTGTATGCAGCCTTCATGGATTTGGAGAAAGCATATGACAGGGTGGATAGACAAGGATTGAGGAAAATATTAAGAATATATGGAGTAGATGGGAAGCTGTTCAAGGCCATGAAGGGTATGTATGAGGGTGCTAAGGGTGCAGTCCGTGTGGATGGTGAATTGAGTGAATTTTTTCATTTGAAGGTTGGATTGGAACGAGGATGTGTCATGTCTCCATGGTTGTTCAATCTGTATATGGATGGGGTTATAAAAGAGATACAAGGCAGGGCAGTGGATGTAGGAGAGACCCTAGTAGGAGAGGCCCTAGTGAGAGAGGGCAGTATTTGGAAACTCACTGTTTGCTGATGATGCTGTGCTGTTGATTGAAGAAGAAGGGGAGCTGCAAGGCTTGGTAGATGAGGCTGGGAGAGTGTGGGGAAGAGTAGAGCGATGGTCTTCGAGAGAAGTGAAGTCAGTGAATGTACAGTGAGATTGGATGGAGAGGATATGGAGAATGTAAGTGCGTTTAAGTGCTTGGGTAACGTGATGAGTAAGGATGGAAGTTTGGAGGGTGAAGTGCTTGAAAGGGTGCAGCAGGGAGGGAGGGTTGCTGGTTCCTTGAGGGCAGTGATGGGGGAACAGGGAAGTGAGCATGGAAGTGAAAAAGTTGCTACATGACAGTACACCCAACCCTCAGCTATCGCGAGTTCCGCTAAAGCGTTTTATCGCTATCGCACCTGTATAAAAAAACCTACCCAAATACCCTTATCACGCACTAAATGCCTGCTATCACACACCAGAAGTGCTAAAAAATTTCAAAATGGCCTGGTACCGGCGCTCCACCCAACCAACAAAAGAATCACTTGGTGATCTGTCACGTGACATCAGTGCCAGCTGAGCGCTGACTGCCTGCTCAACCAAGTCTTCCCTGCCGCCCGCCAAAGCCATTCAACTCGTCCTCAGACTGCGAAGTGACAGCGAAAACAATAACCTTTTTTGTGATATTACAATAGCCAAATAACTCAAATTCAAATGGCCACCCCTTACTGGAATATGGCGTCTGGCAATTGATAGATAGATCACCCATTGCTGTCTTCATTAATGACGGCGAATTGTCTTGTTATTGTTGTGACAGCGAATTTAACTTGACGGCAAATTGTCCCGAAACCATCAGTCCTTCCTGATGACTTCTTTATAGCTTTTATTTTTTTCCCTTTATTGTTGATGACTAATGGCTTTGAAAAATAGTTTCACACTGCATTTATTTTTTTTTATGGGCTCCGAAACCTATTCCTGGCGAAATGTGTGTGATGCTAAACGGCCATCAAAAGGAGTAGTAAGTTCTGTTTTTATTAACCCTCCTCAAAAAACTAATAACTCAAAGTCAAATGGCCACCCCTTACGGGATTATGGCGTCTGGCAATAGATAGATAGATAGATCACCCATAGCTGTCTTCATTAATGATGGTGAATTCTTGTTATTGATGTGACGGGGAATTTGTCTTGAGGCGAATTGCCCTGAAACCATCAGTCCTTCCTGACGACTTCTTTATAGCTTTTATTTATTTTCCTTTATTGTTGATGACTAATGAATTTCAAAAATAGTTTCACACTGCATTTTTTTTTTTTTTAATGGGCACTGAAACTTATTCCCGGTGAAATATGCGTGATGCTCGACGGTCATCAAAAGGGATAGTAAGTTCTGTTTTTATAAAACTCTCCCCGTAAAACAAATAACTCAAGTCAAATGGCCACCCCTTATGGGGATTATGCCGTCTGGCAATAGACGGATAGATAGTACTGTAAATTTCTAATTTGCATGCTCATTTTTAGACTATTATATGTTATTATGTGGTACAAAAAGGGCATCTTAGGGGAAAATATTGAGGTCATGGCACCAATTAGAATTATTACCATAAGTTCTTCAATTCGGTCATCACGTTTTCAGCTATAGCGCAGCCATGGCAGCACCAATTAGGCGTGATAGCCGAGGGTGGGGTGTATTGTGATACCAACTCTGACGTATGGAAGTGAAGCTTGGACTCTGTTGGAGGGACAGAAATTGAGAGTGAGGGTAGTGGAAATGAGTTATTTGAGAGGAGCATGTGGAGTCACATGGAGAGACAGACTGACAAATGAGGAAGCGAAGGAGTGCTGTGGTGTGGATGTGGATGTGACAGGAGGCGTTAGGAGAAACACATTAAGGTGGTTTGGCCATGTGGAGAGAATGGAGAGTGGGAGACTGATGAGGAGAGTGTATGTGAGTGAGATGGAGGGAGGAGAGGGAGGGGTAGGCTGGGAATGAGATGGAGGGATGGAGTGGAGAGGTATATGAGAGAAGGGGGTGAGCTGGGAGCATGGCTGTGAAATGGCGGGGGACACAGCGACATGGAGGTGATTTGTTTGTGGCCACCCCTTACGGGATTAAGGCGTCTGGCAATAAACAGATAGATAGGTAGTAACGAGATACCATCTCCTCTCATTTTTTATCTTGCTTTTTTGCACATATCTTAGTGTACAGTGTTCTTTTAAATTATGAGGGGTTGAGTGAATTAATATTTTCCATGATGCAGTGTGAATGAAAACAAAATTTGAGGAAAGGATAGGTGAAAAATACAGAATTCAAAGGTTCTGACTACCAGCGAAGTGCAACTGGCCATGATGAAGGCAATGTTCATGAAAACTGACAAGTTAAGAAGCAGTGAAAAGAGAAAAGCTGGGAAATTTGACAGAAATAATCAACCACTGACTGATACAGAAGTTTGACGGACGAAAATGTAAATAAACTGAAAAGTCAGAAAATCAAGAGCTAAGTGAGTAAACACTGTCTTACAGGAGGCTCCAGTGGGCAAACACTGATGGTAAGAAGGTAACAGCTGAATTTAAGAAATATCAGAACAAGAAAGAGAAAAAATTAAACAGAAAAGATGTCCCCAAAATCTTGCAAAAGAAAATCAGTGAGACTTTGTGGAGAAACAGATGTGTAGCTGTGTTTAGCATTGTATAAAGAGAGCAGAAAGTCATACACTTTAGAATACAGGAGATGGATCAAATCAAGGAAATACTGAGTGAAATAAATGCAAAGGAAAGACACATTTGCACTGGAAGAGAAGATATAATATAGTTGACAGAAATGATGGTTTGCTTTGTTGGATAAATATACTGCGCTTGCAATTTGTATGTTTTTACTGTGTCAGCTGCAAAACAGCTGAGTGGCGAGTGAGGGGTGGAGTGACGGCAGTATGGTGAGGAATAAATCGGCAGGCCACAGCTGTATACACAACTGTAAGCAAGGAGGTTGCAGTAATTCTACTATACAACATTTCTTTCCAAATCAATAGTCAACCAATAAATCTATCTATCTATTGCCAGATGACTTAATCCTGTAAGGGGTCGCCACAAACAAATCGTCTCCATGTCGCCCTGTCCCCCACCATTATGCTGCCCTGCTTCCAGCTCACACCCCCCTCTCTCATATACCTCTCCACTCCATCCCTCCAGCTCATCCTTGGCCTCCCCCTCCCTCTCCCCCCCTCCACCTCACTCACATACACTCTCCTCATCAGTCTCTCACTCTCCCTCCTCTCCACATAGCCAAACCACCTCAATGTGTTTCTCTTAACACTTCCTATAACATCCACGTCCACACCACAATGGTCCTTTACTTCCTCATTTGTCAGTCTGTCTCTCCACATGACTCCACATGCTCCTCTCAAATAACTCATTTCCACTGTTCTCACTCTTGACTTCTGTCCCTCCAACAAGGTCCAAGTTCACTTCCATACAATAGAGTTGGTATCACAATACTGTCATGTAGTAACTTTTTCACTTCCAAGCTCACTTCCCTGTTTCTTAATCACTGCTTTCAAGGAACCAGCAAACTTTCTTCCTTGTTGTACCCTTCCAAGCACTTCACTCCACATGCTCCTCTCAAATAACTCATTTCCACTGTTCTCACTCTTGACTTCTGTCCCTCCAACAAGGTCCAAGTTCACTTCCATACAATAGAGTTGGTATCACAATACTGTCATGTAGTAACTTTTTCACTTCCAAGCTCACTTCCCTGTTTCTTAATCACTGCTTTCAAGGAACCAGCAAACTTTCTTCCTTGTTGTACCCTTCCAAGCACTTCACCCTCTAAACCTCCATCCTTATTCATCACACTACAAAAGTACTTAAATGCACTCACATTTTTCATTTCCTCCTCAACCAACCACAGTGTACATTCACTGATGTCACTTCTCTTGAAGAACATAAATTTGCTCTTCCCTACCTTCACCTTTAGATTCCATTTCTTATACTCCCAACTCATCCACCATGACTTGCAGCTCCCCTTCATCTTCAGTTAACAATACAGGATCATCTGCAAACAACAGTACATGGAGTTTCCAAACAATGCCCTCTCTCATTAGGGCGATTCCAACATCCACTGCCCTACCTTGTATCTCTTTTATAACCCCATCCATATACAGATTGAACAACCATGGAGACATGACACATCTCTATTTCAATCCAACCTTCAAATAGTAGCATTCACTCAGTTCACTATCCACATGCACTGCAGCCTTAGCACCCTCATACATACTTTTTACGGAATTCAGCAACTTCCCATCTACTCCACGTATTCTTAATACTTTCCACAATCCTTGTCTATCCACCCTGTCATATGCTTTCTCCAAATCCATGAAGGCTGCATAAAATTTCTTTCCCATCTCTAGAAACATTTCCACTAAAGATCTAAGAATGAGATCTACACAACCTTTTCCTTTCCTAAACCTTCCTTGTTCTTATGCAACTGATTCCTCTGTTATTTCCCTAACTCTGTCAAAAAGTATCCTACCATATTCTTTTCCTATTACACTAAGAAGACAAATGCCCGAATGATTACCACACACTTCTTTTTCCCCCTTTCCTTTGTACAGGGGAATAATTATACTTGACTTGCAAATCTCTGGGACTCTACCTTCCTCCCAGGCCAATCTGCACATCTTACACATCCATTCTACTACTCTCTCTCCCCCATGCTTCGGCATTTCACCACACACTCCATCGATTCCTGGGGCTTTCCTCATTTTGACTTTCTTCATTGCTTCCACAACTTCCATCCTACTGATTTCTCCCTCTCTTCCCACATCCCTCCATCCCCCCTGCCATTCCCCAGCCACTTATACTCGTATTACTTTCATTCTCTATGTTTAACAATTCCGTAAAGTGTTCTCTCCATCTGCTCACTTTTTCTCCCTTCTCCATTTTTATGTCACTCCCCGACTAACTTCTTTGACACCCTGTCTAACTCTCTTTACCTCTTTCCAGAACATTTTCTTACATTCCCTCCACTTTACACTCAAATTCCTTCCAAAGCCCTCATGCACTCTCTTCTTACCCTCTCTTACTAATCGTTTCACCTCTCTCTTCCTCTCTACATATAACTCTCTCTTCCGTCTCTCAACTTCTTCCAAGCCCCTGTTTCTTATTCACTCACTACATGCTTTCTTCTTTTGTGCCACAGTCTGTCTCACCTCTTCATTCCACCATGCTGTTCCCTGCACCCCTTTCCATCTTCTCTTCACCCCACACACCACCTCACATGCTGAACAGATTTCTTCTGTGAATGTCTTGCACACACCTTCCACATCCCCCATCTGCTCCAATCCATATTTACCCAATCACTCCTTCAAATCTCTCTTGTATTCTGCCACCAAGTGGTGATGGTAAGAAAGTCCACTCCTCCAACCTCTATATGCTTTTGCATCCATTACACACCACATCATCCTATCATCCACACACACACAATCATTCATTGCTTTTCATTTATTCAGTTCACCATCCACCCTTCTCATCACTCGCCACGTATACCTATGGATCATTTTGTGTCTGAAGAGGGTATTGGCTATCACCAACCCCCTCCCGGCACAAACGTCCACTAAAGCAAGGCCATTCTCATCCATCTCTGCAGGCACACTCCACTCAACGACTACTCCAACCACTTTCACATTCCCTACATTTCCATTCCTATCTCCAATCAAAAACACTCTCTCATTTCTTTCAAACATTTCCATGCACATTTCCACATTTGTCCAGAACTCTTCTCTCACCCCACTTGAAAGATCTTGCGTTGGCGCATACACGCACAGAATCACCCACCATCAAGTAATCCTGACCGACCCGGTGAGTTACATCTGTAGTCCAACTTTCAATCTTACCCACAAAATCCTTAAGCCAACTGATCCATACTCTCTTATATTCTCCCTCCATCTGTTACTCACAACAATTCCCACTCCTTCTTTTGCCCTCTCATTCTCACCTACTTCTGCACAGATACCCCATCCATACTCCCATTCTCTCACACTCTCACCTCTTCATTTAGTTTCAGTTAATCCACATACACCCACTTTTGCACCCTTAACCTCTTCATTACCGAATTCCACATATGTATACTCCTGCATACATAAAAAAAAGTTCGGCTGAGAAACCGAATTCACTCATGTATACAGGCGTATACATGAGATAGATAGGGACATGCAGGGGAGATAAATATTCGGTTTGGGCTGAAATAATGATGCCACGTGTTGTGACTGAATGGCAACCAGCTATAACGTCATGTACCCCTGTCATGACTCTGGCATGTGTCATAGATTTATGCCAATGAGCTCAATTTGTTTGGGGGCATATTGTATAATATATATTTTGATTTTATTATATATATATACCTATATAATGTGATATAATATAGAAAAAATGTGATTGTTGGTATCAGCTTATGGTTCCCTAGCAACGAGTCCGGCGTTGCTGTACCCGCGGGTGGGGGAAGGGGGGGAGGGAAACACGTGCTTGCAGGACAGTTACCCCATTTCCTCGTGATAGGAGATACGCAGGATTGCCATGGCATCGTCTGACAGTGAAAGTAATGTGGAAATGGAATGAGATAGTGAACTGGAGGGGTCAGATGACAATGAGACTCAGTCTGACTCAGACGAAGATTACAAGCGGAGTGAATGGGAAATCCGGTTTGAGGGAGAAGTGGGGAGCGGCCGGGGGTCAGGGGGGGTCGGTAACGAAGGGGTTAAGCACCTTGACAATCTCTCTCTCACCTCATCATTTGCGCCCCATACATTCCATGTCACAATCCATACCATGTCCTTTGTTCGGTCCTTAGTCATCACCTGTTGGTCAGTCCTGGTCCGGAGCTTCTTGTTCATATTTTTAGTTAGTTGTTTTCCGGGGAAGGACACTAACCCTCCGCCAACCCACTTGTTGTCACGTAGCGAACATATGTTGGTTGGTTATAAGGTCACCACCCAGCGTTGTACATGCTTTCCTGGTTTACGGGAAGTCATTTGGCTTGCCACTCAACGTAGAACTATCCTATAAACAAGGTACAGTCACGCTCCCTAATTTAGACCCACCCCGACCCAAGCCCAGACCTCAGGTAGGCAGTAGCCACGGCTCTTATACGAACGTGTTTATTTATTAAGAAAAATAATATATTCGGATCTTATTATTTTTTTTTTATGCCCTATGTTTTCTAAAATCTACTGTCTAATACCGTCCAGCACTGTCCTTTTCAGTAAATGATTGTTTTATAAGAGGGGAGGGTGGAAAGGAATGCAGTAAGGTAGAGAATGAATGCTGGATGCAAGAGGGAGGGGGGGGGGATTGAGGGGTGGAGGGGGGTGGCTAGTAAACGTGTTCGTTTAAGAGCCGTGGCTACTGCCTCCCTCAGCTCTCGGCTTGGCTTGGGTGGGTCTAAATTAGGGAGAGTGACTGTACCACTACATTAAGTGGGTGGATGATGGGTGCCCCCACCTACAACCAATAAATGTTCAAGATTCATTTCTTTAGTTTATTTTTCCAAGTCCTTCATGAATAAAATAACAAACACCGTTTAACAAAATGAACTAACCATGTGCATGTTGCACTACTAAATGACACTGCATTCATGCGAAAGTTAAGGACAGTATAATACGATTGAGGGATGGAGATGAAACTTATGAAAGAGAAGAAGAATTGTGTGAAATAATGAACAACAAGCTGCAGTCAGTCTATGTGCTAGAGGAGGAAATTAGGGAGCCAGAAACAAAACCCAGGCTGACGGGAATGGCAGAAAGTACAGTTGATGTGAATGAGGTGCTACATCTGATGAGGGATTTGGATGTGAGAAAAGCAATGGGACCAGATGGTGTGGCTGGATGGATCCTGAAGGAATGTGCAGACCAGTTAGTGTGCCCTGTTTATGTCGTCATCAAGACCGCGCTTGAAAATGGAGAGTTACCTAAAGACTGGAAATGAGCAAGTATTGTGCCAATCTTCAAGGGAGGAGATAGGGAAGATCCACTCAATTATAGACCAGTATCACTTACTAGTACTGTTTGTAAAATCTGTGAGAAAATTATTAGAAAAAGAAGGATAAAGCATTTAGAAGAAAATGAAGCGATAACACCAAGACAGTTTGGTTTTAGGGAAGGAAGATCATGTGTTATTAACCTATTAAGTTTCTATGGTAGGGTAATAGATGTCATATAAGGGAGAGAGGGATGGGCAGATTGTGTCTATTTAGATCTCAAGAAATCATTTGACAGGGTACCCTACAGGAGACTGCTGTGGAAGTTGAAGACCTCTGAAGAGGTGCATGGGAAACTATTAAAGTGGATGGGAGATTATTTGATAGGAAGGCAGATGAGACCAGTTATAAGAGATAAGGTTTCACAATGGAGAAGCGTGACTAGTGGAGTACCCCAGGGCTCTGTCTTAGCCCCAATAATGTTTCTGATATACATAAATGATTTGCCAGAGGGTTTGAATAGTTACATGAGTATGTTCGCAGATGATGCTAAAATCATGAAACATATTAACTGTACTGATAGTTGTAAAAAACTTCACGAGGATTTGGACAAACTTCACAGCTGGAGGTAGACTTGGAAAATGGATTTTAATGCCAGGAAGTGTCGTGTATCAGAAATGGGAATGAGTGAAAAAAGACCACACTGGACATATAAAATGGACACTGAAATAATTAGTAAAAGAAAAGATGAGAAAGACTTGGGAGTGATTATTCAGGATGATTTGTCAACAGAAAAGTATATAAACAAAATCACTGGAGGAACTTATGGATTAATGACAAACATGAGAGTGGCTTTTAATCACAAGAAATAGGCCCTGAACGCTTTGCCGAGAGTCGGACACGTAAAAAAAAAAGACATGGACGAGGAAATGCTGAGGGAGTTGACAGCGACCATGATAAGACCAAAATTAGAGTATGCGGCTGTGGTAGGGTCACCTCATTTGAAGAAGCATATTGATAACCTAGAGAAGGGTCAACGAATGGCAATGAGGATGATAGCATGCTGAAGGGAACTGATCTACGAGGAGAGATTGGAAAAACTGAGGTTACCATCACTGCGCGAGAGAAGGGAAAGAGGTGATTTGATCACAATATTTAGAAATGTAAGAGAATTGGAAAGGGTGGATAGAGAGGATCTTTTTGTGTTGGATGATGGAAGAACAAGAGGTCATGACTTCAAGTTGAAGAAAAAATGATGTCTTGATGATCTTAAAGGGTTCAGTTTCCCGACTAGAAGCATAAGTATTTGGAATGACTTACCCTGTAGACGAAGAAGTGGTGCAAGCAAAAAACATTCATGTGTTTAAAACTAGACTGGATAAATGAAGATAAGGAGACAGGACAACACGAGCTTAGCTCAATTCCTGTATACTACAAATAGGTAAAAACAAATAGGTAAATACATTACCTTGCAAACAGAGATTAAAGCACAATGACAATGACTGACAATATCCATGAGAAATATGGAGTTATGATGAATATGTATGAAGGTATCATTAGACATGTCCCAAAATTTGCTATCAAAATGGAAATGAAAAATGAATGGTTTAATAATGCATGTAGGAAGGCACAGGGAAATCGAAGTACAGCATGAAGAAGGTTATCAAGAAAACACAGTAACAGAACCAGGAATCAATAGGAGACAAGAAATACAAAGAGAGGAAATGAAACTTCTGGATATAGTAATTAAAAGGAAGAAGGAATCAAAATTGTTCTACATATTTGTAAATGGTAAAATTAAAAGAAAACAGAGCATAGTCAGACTGAGAGATGAGGAAATGATATATGATAAGGATGACGATATGAGTGAAGTAATGAAAAACAGGCTACATTCACTATTATTTAAATGTGAATTCATGGAATCAGGCAAAGAATGGAGGACTCAGCAGTTAGCTGACAGATTACTGTAGATGTTAGAAATGCAATATATCAACTGATGAGGAAATCAGATGTGAGAAGGATGATGGGTCCAGATGGGATTACCGTATGGATACTGAAATAATGTGCAGATCAATTAGTGCAGCCATTTCATGATATTAATATTCACTGAACAGAGCCAATCAATAAAGGAGGTGATAGAGAAGCTCTCCTTAATTACAGACCGGTATCTCTCATGAGCACTGTCTGTAAACTACAGTCAAGTCGCTTATGGCGCGAACTTCCATGATGCGAATTTCTATGACACAGCAAGGTGCCAGAACAAAAAAAATTGAACCACGTGAATAGAACACCTATAGCACGATGGCGTGGCAAGGTTTGAAAGGCCCGGGCAAATCCCCCTGGCTTTCGGCACTCCCCTGTATGTAAACAAACAAATTGGAGACCACTTCAGCTCCATACTATAAGTGCTCCAACTGTGGACTTTTTTCTCTCTTATGGGGAGGTTAAACTTCACCAAGTTCATTATGTTAAGTAAAGAAACGTTAAAGATTCTTTGGGTATTGTGACTAGTTTATAGGTTTGTTCATAAAACCGTTATGAACTGGTTAGTGACGAAGCACCAATCTCTGGGCAAAGACAAAGATGATGCCTCCCATCATAATCATCACGTATATAAGAATGATTATTAATGTGTTAAATGTGAGTTTTGTTGACACTTGAGCATGCAGATAAACAATCAGTGCTTGGCCAGGCAGCCTCCGCCCTCTGTGATGCTTTGGTCAGCAATCAGCTGACCGACTAAAACATTAAAGATGGCGGAGGCTGCCTGATGAAGCTCTGATTGAAGAAGTTTATTTGATAAAGTTTGTATGCTCAAGTGTCAACAAAACTCACACTTAACACATTAATAATCATTCTTATATACGTGATGATGATGATGGGAGGCATTATACTTCGTCTTAGCTCAGAGACCAGTTCATGGCGGTTTTACAAACGATTGTATTATGCCCAAGTAGACACAAGGCTAATCTCCCTCCCCTTTTTTGTGCCTATTGTTACGTGTAATACATGCATTGACTGATTGCTTGATTGTGTGCCTGTGTAAAGAGGGGGCAAATAGGAAAAAGTGGGGTGAGAAGGGGGACTTTGGGCAACCGTCCAGAACCAAATTCCATTTTTCCCATAAGTATAGTTATTTCTATGGCACGATTTTCTATTGCGCGGAATTGTTCCAGAACCAATTAACCGCGCCACAGGCGACTTGACTGGATGTGAAAAAAGTATCAAAAAAGGGTGCATTAAGTTCTGAGAAGAAAGTGGGGTACTGTACAGTGTTATAACAGCTGAGAGAAGGAGGGTGGTGAGAAGGGAGGAAGAGATCAGTAGAATGGAAATAGTGGATGCAATGAAGAAAGACAAATGATGAAGCATGGGGAGAGATGGTAGTAGAATGGATATGGAAAATGTGCAGATTGGCTTGGGAAGAAGGTATAGTTCTGGAGGATTGGAAGTCGTGTATAATTATTCCCCTGTACAAAGGAAAAGAGGAAAAAGAAGTGTGTGGTAATCACATGGGCATTTGTCTTCTTGGTGTAATAGGAAAAGTATATGGTAGAATACTTACTGACAGGGTTAGGGAAATAACAGAGGAACTGGTTGGTGCAGGACAGGTTGGTTTTACAAAGAGAAGAGGTTACATAGATCAGATGTGTTAACTGGCCTGGAAGGAAGGTAGAGCCCTGGAGGATGGGAAGTCAGGTACAATTATTACCCTATACAAAGGAAAAGAGGAAAAAGAAGTGTGTGGTAATCATAGGGGCTTTCGTCTTCTTAGTGTAATAGGAAAAGTATATGGCTGAATACTTACTGACAGAGTTAGGGAAATAACAGAGGAATTAGTCAGAAAAACAGGGAGGTTTTAGGAAGGGAAGATGTTACATAGATATTCAACCTTAGGTCTTTAGGGGAAAACTTTCTAGAGAAGGGAAAGAGGTTGTATGCAGCCAGCATGGACCTGAAGAAAGCATTTGACAGAGTGGATAGATAAGGAATGAGGAAAATATAAAGAAAATACAGAATAAATGGGAAGTTGCTGAATGCTGTGAAGAGTATGTATGAGAGTGCTAAGGCTGCAGTGCATGTGGATAATGAACTGACTGAGTTTTTCTATCTGAATGTTGGACTGAAACGGGGCTGTGTCGTGTCTCCATGGTTTTCAATCTGTATATGGATAGGCTTATAAATGAGATACAAGGTATAGCAGTGGATGTTGGAGCAGTCCTAATGAGAGGCCAGCATTTGGAAACTTCCTGCATTGGTGTTTGCAGATGATACTGGACTGCTAAGTGAGGATGGAGAACTGTAAGACTTGGTAACTGAGTCTGGGAGAGTGTGTAAGAAACGGACTCTAAAGGTGAATTTAGGGAAGTGTAAAGTTATGGTCTTAGAAAGAAATGAAGTCACTGAATGTACAGTGAGGTTGGATTATGAGGAAATGGAAAATGGGAGTGCATTTAAGTACTTGGGTAGTGTGATGAGTAAGGATGGAACTTTGGAGGATGAAGTGCTTGGAAGTGTACAACAAGGAAGAAAGGTTGCTGGTTCTTTGAAAGCAGTGATAAAAAACTGGGAAGTGAGCATGGAAGTGAAAAACTCAGTGCATGATAGTATTGTGATACCAACTTGGACCTTGTTGGAAGGACACAAGTCAAGAGTGGGAGCAATGGAAATGAGTTATTTGACAGGAGCATGTGCAGTCACACTGAGAGACAGACTGACAAATGAGAAAGTGAAGGAGAGTTGTGGTGTGGATGTGGATGTGATAGAAAGCGGTAGGAGAAATACACAGAGGTCGGTTGGCCACATGGAGAGGATGGAGAGCGACAGACTTATGAGGAGAGTGTATGTGAAGAGGTGGAGGAGGGGAAGGGGGGGGGGGCTGAGGATGAGATGGAGAGATGGAGTGGAGAGGTATATGAGAAAAAGGATGTGAGCTGCTGGGAGAGCAGTGAAATGGCTGGGGACAGGGCAACATGGAGGTGATTTGTTTGTAACCACCCTTTACAGGACTAAGGCAGATGGCAACAGACAGACAGATAGAGATAGATTCATTGGGTGCTGCATATGCCAGATGGCTTAAGCAGTTATATGAATATGTCTGCAGATGATGCAAGAATTATGATATGAATTACGAATGGGAATAGCTGTGAGGAGTTGCAACATCATTTGGATAAGTTGTACAGTTGGAGCCATATTTTTGAAAATGGAGTTTAATGCAAAAAAATGCCATGTCCTAGAAATTGGAGTAAGTAGGAGTATAAAATGGGAAGAGAGATGATCAGCAAACCAAGAGAGGAGAAAGAGCTAGGAGTGTCCATGTAAGATGATCTATCAACAGAGAAGCATATAAATAAGATCACTCGAGGGACATATAAAGATAGCTAATATAAGAGTGGTTTTCAGTTGTCTGGATGAAATGTTGACATAGGTAACTGTGTCCTGATATGACTGAAATCAGAATATGCAGCAGTGACATGGTCACATCATTTAAAGATGCATATAAGAAAACTAGAAAAAACACAGAGGATGGTGACTAGGATGTTATCAAGTTTGAAGGAACTGTCTTATGAAGACGGACCAAGCTAAGTGGGAGAAGTGAGTGAGATTTTATTACGATGTTTGAAGGAGTTAAAAAACTGGAAAAGGTAGATAGAGATTTGTTTGTAGATGATCACAGAAGGGCAGGAAGACATGAATATAAATTCAAGAACAGATGTTTAACCTGCCCCGTCCCCACGACGTACGATGCACGTCGCAACTTTTTTCACGCTCAGTCCCCATGACGTACATTGTACGTTCTGCAACTGAAAGGACCGTTGTTTGCACATTTTTCAAGTTTCGTGCGAGATTTTGGGTAGGCATATGAGGGAGACCTACCTCTACACCTAGCCAGCCAGCAACACTTACTGACCAAGTGTAAACCCCCCCCTTTGGGGGGGTGCGCCATTTTCTCGCAACTCACCTGTTAGCAGTGACACAGCACGTCCTTTATGGAGCGCTTCTTCACAGAAAGCAATGCCAAGTAAGGGGTCGCTCACCTGTTTAGGGCATTTTTAACCTCAGGTGAGCACTTCCTCTGTGAATTTTTGATGTTTCTCATAAAAAGCGGAGGTTTGAGCCACAAAGAGACAAGTTGAAAATTTGTAGGGTTTTGGGGGTGGGTTTTGTAATACTGTAAATTACTCAGTACGGGGCGGGTTAAATGATGTGAAAAAATTGAGTTTCCCAAGTAGAAGTACCATAAGCACTTGCTGTAATGAACCCCAATATAGCGGATATCAGATTTAATGGACACCACAAACCCCACTGATCTTTCATCAGTCATAACGAACAATATCTGTTTTTTTTTTTTTTTAATGCAAGGAAGAAGGAACCAAGGGCCATGGGCCCGCATACGGTTCCTTCCAAGAAAAAGTAAAAACAATACAAAAGAGAGCCAAATTCAAGATCCATTCATTTCGAGATGCCTGGACACACTGCGTTTGAAAGATTGGAGATCATAGGAAGCAGGGAATACAGACAGAGGGAGACAGTTCCAGAGCTGACCAGTTGCATAAATGAAGGACTGGGAGTAACGGTTAACTCTTGCATTAGAGAGTTGGACAGAAAAGGGATGAGAGTTTGTTGCTAGACGGGTACTACGTGCCCGTCATAGAGGTGGAGGGATGCAAGCAGACAGTTCAGAGGAACAGTGACCATTGAAGTAGCGATAAAAGAGAGAAAAAGAAGCAACAGTGCAGCGAAGAGACAAAGGTTGAAGGGAATCAGTAAGAGGAGGAGAGTTAATGAGACGAAAAGCCTTTGACTTCACCCTATTGAGAAGAACCGCATGTGGGGAGCCTCCCCACACATGAGAGTTGTACTCCATACACGGGCGAATAAAACCCGTGTACAAGGTCAACATCTGTGCAGGGGTAAAGAAAGCTTGGAGTCGGCCCAGCACACCTAATCTCTTGGAATCAGATTTCACAAGAGATGTAATATGTTCTTTCCAAGACAAATCCCGAGAGAATGAAACCCCAAGCATGTTCAAGGATGATGCAGGACTGAGCTGGACATTATTAAACATTAGTGGGTAATCCTGAGGAAGATTTTGTCGGGTTGATAAGTGTAAGAACTGAGTTTTTGATGCATTAAAAATAGCAAGATTAATTTTACCCCAATCAGAGATATGAGCCAAGTCAGAGATATGCGCAATGGGTGGAAATACATCAGTTTCCTACACTTTTTACTAAAGCCTGATCTGAAATTGCCCTCTCTCCATCATGACTGCCGAGTTGTAATACATGACTATAGTAACACATGGAGAAGTAATATAAGAAGCATGTGAAATAAGCTTCAAAACAGGAACATTATGAGCCAAGTTTGTGTAAAATGGGAACACAGGTAGTTTACATTTTTAGAACTAGAATAAGCTATTTTACTCATTTATTTTCAAATATGTGTTTGCAATCCCACATCAGGGGGGTACTCTCAGATATAACTGATTATCAGCTTTAATGGACTTGGCTTTCCCTCAATCAATCTGTTTTAGCAAGGGTCTACTGCACAGACATTTGGAACAGTTTGGAAGAGGTGGTGGTGCAAGTTAAGAATGTGTGTGTGTTTAAAAGCAGACTGGATAATTTAAGATATAATGACAAGACAACACACGTCAGCATGTGTTCACATGCACACACAAAATGATCTTAATGATGTGTTTAATTGAAGATACCAGTATCCCCTGGGTAAAAGTGGCCATTTTGTCACTGAAATGTAGGTGTTGATGGGAGAGATGAGACTGAGCAAAGAAACACATGAACATGATAAATGAAACTTGGGAAAAGCAGACTTTCACACCATAAGACATTATATTGATAATGCAAATCGGAGAAAAATGAAACGATGGAAATATTCATGAGATATATGGAATTATGATGAAAACATACAAAGAAGGTATCAGTAGACCTGTCTCAAATTTGCTATCCAAATGGAAAGGAAAAATGAATGGTTTAATTAAAGATGTATGAAGGGACTGGAAAAAACTGATACAGCATGGAATAGGTTATGAAGAAATAGTGAGAGAATGTGAAATGAATACAAAAAGGCAAGATATTACTATTTAAAGGGGCAAAGAGAAGAAATTATAAAAAAGAAGGGCAAAGTGGCTAAAATTAAGAAATAACCAAAATTCTTCTACAAGTTTGTAAATAGCAAAATACAGTATCAGTAAGGTATACTACAGTGAGACTGAATGATAGGAAAGTGATAAATGATAGGAATAAAGATGTGAGTGAGATACTGAATAACAGGCTACATTCAGTATTCGTAAATAAATGTGAATTTATGGGATCAAGTGAAGAAGGGAGGGCTCAGCAGTTGGCTGAGATAGTAATTGATGGAAATAAAATATTACAAGTGATGGGAAAATTAGACGTGAGAACAACCATGAGACCAGATGGCACTGCTAGCAGGGTACTAAAAGAATGTGCAGATCAAATGGTGCAGCCAATTTATGATATAATACTGTAAAATGTTCACTGAACACAGAAGAGCTGTCAATACACTGAAAAAGAGCAAATACAGAGCAAATTTATTAAGGAGGTGATAGAGAAGACCCACTTAATTATACACCAGCATCCCACACCATTCCTGTTTGTATATTGTGTGAAAAAAATTTATCAGAAAAAGGTGGATTAAGTTCCTTGGCAAAATGAAGTAATAAAAGCAAAACAATCTGGATTCAGGGAAGGCTCATCATGAATCAGAATCCTGCTGAGTTTTTACAGACAAATGGTAGATGTCATAGATGAAAGAGAAAATTGGGTAGATTGTGTTTACCTGGATTTGAATAAGGCATTTGACAAAGTGCCACACAAAAGACTGCTAAAACTGATGGAAAATTATTTTGTGGAGAGACAAATGAGAACAGTCAAAAGAGACAAGTATTCTCAATGGAAGTGTGTGACTAGTGGAGAGCCTAAAGTTTCTGTTTTGGCTCCTATTATGCTTCAGACATATGTAAATGATATCCCAGAAGGTTTAATCAGTTATAACTGTATGAATAAGTTTGAAGATTATGTAAAAATTATGAACAAATCTGGAATGGTGACAACTGTGAGGAGTTGCAAAATAATTTGGATAAGTTGTACAGATGAAGCTAGACTTGGAAAATGAAGTTTAATCCACAAAATGCCATGTCCTAGAAAGGGGAGTAAGTGGAAAGAGACCTACTTAAGAGTGTGAAATGGGAAAAGAGAGGATCAGCAGAGCAAGGGAAGATAAAGACTGAGGAGTGACCATACACCATAATCTATTGCCAGAGATGCATATGAGACCATTGTTTGGGCATATACAATATACTGATGGCCAGTATGAGAGTGGCAGAGACAATTCTCTCAAACATGGTAGCACCTTGTCTCCATCTTCTGTACCTTTTCCAATTTTCTTACATGCTTCATCAGTTGTGGTGACCATACAGCTACTGCATATTCAAATTTCAGTCTTATCATGGACATGGTTATCCATCAATCCATCCATCGTCAAATCCAGTGTTGTCCCATGAGAAGCGTAGGAACCCGGGGCAAGGCAAGTTGGTCCTGACATTAAAGATGAGTGACCAGCCTCACTCATCCCTGAGTGGCATTACGTGAGCAATAAACCCCAATCACCCCTTGGATATAAATTGCACAGGCTCAATCCAATTGGAGAACCTTCATTGTCCACTAAACCACCAGGCGCCATAAGTTCGTTATATGGTTATCGCCCAGCACAGTAAATGGTTCCCTGTGTACAGGATGCCATTTGGCTTGTCATTCAGTGACTCTTCACTGAGTGACAAGCCAAATGGTGTCCTGTACACCAGGAAACCATTTATTATGTTGGGTGGTAACCACATAACCAAATTATGGCGCCTGGTAGTTTGGTGGGCAATTAAGGCGCTCCAATCGGACTGGGCCTGAGCGAGTTTATATCCAAGGGGTGATTGGGGTTTATTACTCACACAATGCCATTCAGGGATGAGTGAGGCTGGTCACTCTAATCTTAAATGCCAGGACCAACCTGTCTAGCCCAGGGCTCCTATACTACTCAAGGGGAAACACTGGGTTAGGTGATGGATGGATAACTGTGTCCATGATGAGACTGAAATCTGAATATGCAGTAGTGATCTGGTCACCACAACTGAAGAGTCCCTAGAGAGGTGGTGAAGTGGGCAATGAGAAAGTTAGGGTTGGAAGAGTGGCTGGTTAGGGTGGTTATGGCCATGTACGTGGGTGCTCACACTCAGGTAAGGGTGAATGGAGCTTTGAGTGATGAGTTTCCTGTGAATGTTGGTGTGCATCAGGGGTCAGTTTTGAGTCCCTTGTTGTTTATCATGGTGCTTGAAGCCCTCTCATGTGACTTCAGAGAGGGACTCCCATGGGAGATGTTGTATGCTGATGATTTGGTGTTGATTGCTGAGAATGAAGGGAAGGCTGAGGAAAGATTTAAGAAGCGGAGAGATGGTATGGGGCACAAGGGCTTAAGGGTAAATGCAGATAAAACAAAAGTGATGATATCTAGGGTTGGTGGCGGTACAATCAGAGGAGAGGGAGAGTGGCCATGTGCAGTTTGCCACATGGGTGTGGGAAGTAATTCCATCTTGTGCAGTGTTTGTGATAAGTGGGTGCACAAGAGATGTAGTGGTATTAGAGGTAGACTGCGAGATAATGCTGATTTCATGTGTGTGGTGTGTCGGGGAGAGCAGGAGGAGATTGTTAGGCGTGAGAGGGTTGAACTTGCAGGTGAGTCTCTTGAGTGTGTGGAGGAGTTTTGTTATCTGGGAGACATGTTATGTGCCGGAGGTGGGGCTGGAGTTAGCTCGGTTGCTAGAGTGAGAAGTGGTTGGAAGAAGTTCAGGGAGCTGTTGCCTCTCCTGACATTGAGAGGACTCTCCTTACGTGCTAAGGGGTCTTTGTATGCAGCATGTGTTAGGAGTGTGATGCTGTATGGTAGTGAGACCTGGGCAGTAAAGGAAGAAGATATTCGCAGGTTTAAACGTACAGAAATGACAATGATTAGGTGGATGTGCAGTGCGTCCCTGCATGCAAGGCCTGGGGGGGCTGGGTTTACGATAGAAGAGTTGAGAGGTAGGATGGGACTGGAGTGTATTGGTGTTGTGATGAGGAGAGGTAGGCTGAGGTGGTTTGGACATGTGGAGAGGATGGGGGATGATAATTGGGTACAGAGGGTGAGAAGTGTTAATATTGGGGGAGGGGT
>JAGKTI010002658.1:551-32171 GCA_018397915.1 Birgus latro | reverse complement strand
TTGGGAGTGATTATTCGGGATGACTTGTCACCAGAAAAGCATATAAACAAAATTATTGGGGGAACTTATGGATTACTGACCAACATGAGAGTGGCTTTTAATTATATGGATGAGGAAATGTTGAGGGAGTTGATAGTGACCATGATAAGACCAAGACTAGAGTATGCGGCGGTGGTATGGTCACCTCATTTGAAGAAGCATATTGATAAACTAGAAAGGGTCCAACGGATGGCAACGAAGATGATACAGTGTTTAAGGGAACTCACCTACGAGGAGAGATTGGAAAAACTGAAGTTACCAACATTGCGCGAGAGAAGGGAAAGAGGTGACTTGATCACGATATTTAGAAATGTAAGAGAATTGGAAAGGGTGGATAGAGAGGATCTTTTTGTGTTGGATGATGGAAGAACAAGAGGTCATGGCTTCAAGTTGAGGAAAAGTAGATGTCTTAATGATCTCAAAAAGTTCAGTTTCCCGAATAGAAGCATAAGTATTTGGAATGACTTAGACGAAGAGGTGGTGCAGGCGAAAAACATTCATGTATTTAAAACTAGATTAGATGAATGTAGATATGGAGATGGGACAACACGAGCTTAGCTCAATTCCTGTATACTACAAATAGGTAAATACAAATAGGTAAATACAGGTCCTCTTACTGGATCACAGGGAAATAATCGCTGAATCAGCAGCAAAAATGAGACCAGCCTATTGTGTTTATGTGAATGAGTGCATGAGTGGTGGTCCCGTTGGACATTAGTTTTAAAAAAAGGGCAGGTTTCGGTCATAAAGATACAGGAACAGTGGAATTAGAAAATTTCCATATGCTGCATCACGGCGGAAAGGGTCGGCGCTTTGTTTACAACCGGTGAGGGGGAATTTGCGGGCTTCTCCGAAGACGACGTAGGAAATGGAAGTACTAAATTGAATCAAACAAGAGTAGCAAGAGTAGAGAAATGGCAGAAAGGAATGTCCAGGAGCTAAAAAAGGTATGGGCAGTATTTACAGAGTTGCAGGAGTGGACCTTAAAGCAGGAAAGAGAGATCAAAGTCCTACAGAATAAACTGGAAAAAGTTTGCATACACAGTGACGAACAAGAAAGAGAAGTCACAGAATTAAAGGTGAATAACGAATCTGCCTCAAATGAAATAAAACAGCTCAAGAGGGAGAATAAGAGGTTGGAAGAAGAAAGGGACAGAATGAAAAGTACTCTAGTTGAGTATGAATCAAAATCAAGGATGCAAGATGAGCACATTAAGGAAATCAAGAAGCAATATAAAGGGTGGAAGAAAAGTCAGCAGGAAGGAAATGTAAATTTGAAAGAGATTATAGAACAACAAAGCAAAGAAAAGGTGGAGAAGGAAGTGGTTAGGATACTGAGAAGTGAGGGATGTAGCAGAAAAGAAAAAATGTGTAATAATTTCAGGAGTAAAAGAAAAACGTATGACAGAAAGATCAGAAAGAGAAGAACTGTATAAGGTTAAAGAGATAATATCAGTAATTATGGAGGGTAACAACGAAGCTCAAGAAGAGAGTGAAGAAGTGTTTAGGTTAGGAAAGTATGAGGAAGGAGGGGCTAGGCCATTAAGGTAAAGTTTAATTCCCAGGTAATGGTAAATGAAATAATCAACAGAACATGGAAATTATCAGACAAAGAGGGGTTCAAAATGTCTGGATAAGGAGGGATGCAAATGAGGAAGAAAAAGCTAGAATAAAGGAGATAGCATAAGAAGCAAAGGCAAAAAACGAACAGAGGACGGAGGAAGAGAAGACAGTCTTTTACTGGAGAGTTATGAATAAAAAATTGAGGAAGTGGTACTGACAGAGAGAAGGAGAGGAGAGAAGAGGGTATAAAAAACAACGAAAAAAGTTTGAAAGTGGCATACACTAATACTGATGGTTTAATATCGGCAAGGTCAGAAATCAATGATTTCTTGAGGGTACATGAACCTGATGTTATGTGCTTTGTTCATTCATCATCCAATCCTATGTCGTCCTACAGAGGAGCGTAGGAGCCTGGGGCTAGGCAAGTTGGTCCTGACATTTAAGATGAGAGTCACCAGCCTCACTCATCCCTGAATGGCATTACGTGAGCAATAAACCCCAACCACCCCTTGGATATAAACCCTCACCGGCTGAAACTGATTGGAGCGCCATAATTACCCACTAAAACACCAGGAACCAAAATTTGGTTATATGGTTACCACCCAGCGTAGTATATGGTTTAGAGACCAAATTAAGAGAAGATATTGATATCCATATGGAAAATGGTAATTACAATCTGTGGAGAAGAGACAGAAAAGAAAAAACGGGAGGAGGAGTGATGATAGCAGTGAAGAACGACATAAATGTGGATACTGTGGAAATGGGAGAGGGTAGGGCTGAGGTGATAAATATGAAATTAGAAACTGGAGAGAATGGTAAGTGAGATGTGGCAGTAGTATATATTCCCTCTAAGACAAGAGCATGGAATGACAATGAATACCAAATGTTGTAAGACATGGTTAGTTATCTACAGCAAGTGATTATGAAAAGCAACAATATAATTTTAATGGGTGATTTTAATTGTAAAGAGTTGAACTGGGAGGAATGGGACTCAGGAGGCAGTGAAGATTCGTGGGGCACTATATTGTTAAATATGGCAATGAATATGTAATGACGCAGTGGGTCAAAGAAAAGACACGATTCTGGGATGCTGACACACCAGCAAGATCAGATTTACTGCTAACCATAGAACCTGATGTAACTGAATCTTTGAAATATCTGAGTCCTATAGGAAAAAGTCATTGAACTCCAGATGATGATAGGTAACGTGGTACCAAGAGATGACCTTTATAGGCGGGGAAGATATAACTTTGGGAAAGCAAACTTTGCAGAATTGAGAAAATATTTTGAAAATGTGGATTGGAGAAAATTCAGAGAAACAAGTGAGATACAGAAGAAATGGGATATCTTTCTAGACCTCTATTTTTGGGGAGTGGAGAAATATGTGCCAAGAGTAAGAAGGAAAGAAAACAGCAAAAAGAAATGGTTTGATTGAAGGTGTATGACTGCAAAAAAAGAGAGGGACATGGCGTGGAACAAATGGAGAAAGAGAGGTAATAACAGAACAAAGGAAGAATATAAAAGAAGTAGAAATGAATATACAAGGATACGCAGAGAGGAAGAAAGGAACTTTGAAAAAGGTATAACTGACAAATGTAAGGATGAACCGAAATTGTTTTATAGATTTGTCAATGGCAAATTGAAAGAAAAGGAGGGAATCACCAAACTGAAAGTAGGAGGAGAGGTCTATAAAAATGCAGCAATGCAAGTTGAAATAATGAACAAATGTTTCCAATCGGTTTTCAATAATAAGAGGGAGTTTGTGGAGGGGGAGGGAGTGACTAGAAATGTTGTGATAAGATATGAAAGAGGAAGTGCAGGAAGTGTATAAATTACTGGAAACTCAAGATGTAAGGAAAGCCCCAGGACTGGATGGAATCTCTAACTGGGTACTGAAGGAATGCAGAGAACAACTGGCAGATAAGATTCACAGTTTAATTGTGTGTTCATTGGAAGAGTGGAAAGTGCCTTGGGAATGGAAGTGGGCAAATGTGGTACCAATTTACAAGGGAGGAAACAAGGAAGAACCCCTGAATTATAGACCAGTGTCCCTAACCAGCATGGTCGCAAAATTGTGCGAAAGAACTGTGAAAGACAGATAAATAAAATATCTGGAAGAGATGAATATTTTGACTGAAGGCCAGTTTGGTTTCAGAAGTGGAAGATTGTGTGTTTCCAACTTATTGAGCTTTTACTCAAGAGCGATTGACGTGCTACAGTAGAGAGACGGTTGGGTGGACTATGTGTATTTAGATTTGGAAAAGGTCTTCGACAAGGTACCCCATAAGAGACTAATGTAGAAATTAGAGCATATATGGGGACTGAAGCGAAACCTCCAGGAATGGATGAGAGACTTTTTGAGAGACAGACAAATGAGGACAGTAATAAAGGACAGGACATCTGGATGGAGGGAAGTAACAAGTTGTGTCCCGTAGGGATCAGTGTTGGCGCCAGTAATGTTCCTGTTTTACATAAATGACATGGTAGATGGGGTGAACAGTTATGCAAGTCTGTTTGCTGATGATGCAAACATCTTGAGGAAGGTAGGTGTTGAAGAGGACTGTAAAATGCTGGAGGAGGATCTGGATAGGATACATAATTGGAGTTGGATGTGGGAAATGAAATTCAACGCAAAAAAATCTAAAGTATTGGAAATGGGTAAAAGTACCAAGAGGCCGTCACTGAATTATTTGATGGGTAATGAACCAATTACAAAAGCAAAAGAAGAGAAAGATTTGGGAGTGCTGATCCAGGATAACTTGTCACCGGAAAAACACATTAACAAGATAGTTAGAGAGACATATAAACTCTTGACCAACATAAGAGCAGCATTTAATTAAATGGATGAGGAGATGATGAAATAATTGATAGTGGCCATGATCCGCCCCAGGTTAGAATGCAGCAGTAGAGTGGTCCCCACACAAAAAGAAAGATATAAACAAGTCTGAGAGAATACAAAGAACAGCAACCAAGACCAGATATTCATTCTTAGATCCTTAGTGGAAAAGTTTCTAGAGAAGGGCAAGAAGTTGTATGCAGCCTTCATGGATCTGGAGAAAGCATATGACAGGGTCGATAGACAAGGTTTGTGGAAGGTATTAATAATATATGGAGTGGATGGGAAGTTGTTGAAGGCAGTGAAGAGTATGTATGAGGGTGCTAAGGCTGCAGTGCGTGTGGATGGCAAACTGAGTGAATTTTTCCATTTGAAGGTTGGATTGAAACAAGGATGTGTCATGTCTCCATGGTTGTTCAATCTGTATATGGATGGGGTTATAAAAGAGATACAAGGTCGGGCAGTGGATGCTGGAGCAGCCCTAGTGAGAGAGGGCAGTGTTTGGAAACTCCCTGTACTGTTGTTTGCAGATGATACTGTGTTGTTGAGTGAAGACGAAGGGGAGCTGCAAGGCTTGGTAGATGAGTTTGGGAGAGTGTGTAAGAAACGGAATCTAAAGGTGAATGTGGGGAAGAGTAAAGTGATGGTCTTCGAGAGAAGTGAAGCCAGTGAGTGTACAGTGAGTTTGGATGGGAAGGATATGGAGAATGTGAGTGAATTTAAGTACTTGGGCAGTGTGATGAGTAAGGATGGAAGTCTGGAGGATGAAGTGCTCGAAAGGGTACAGCAGGGAAGGAAGGTTGCTGGTTCATTGAAAGCAGTGATAAGGAACAGGGAGGTGAGCATGGAAGTGAAAAAGTTGTTACATGACAGTATTGTGATACCAACTCTGACATATGGAAGTGAAGCTTGGACCCTGTTGGAAGGACAGAAGTCAAGAGTGAGAGCAGTGGAAATGAGTTATTTGAGAGGAGCATGTGGAGTCACAAGGAGAGACAGACTAACAAATGAGGAAGTGAAGGAGTGTTGTGGTGTGGTTGAGGACGTGATAGGAAGCGTTAGGAGAAACACGTTAAGGTGGTTTGGGCATGTGGAGAGGATGGAAAGTGAAAGACTGACGAGGAGAGTGTATGTGAGTGAGGTGGAGGGGGCGAGAGGGAGGGGGAGGCCGAGGATGAGATGGAGGGATGGAGTGGAGAGGTATATGAGAGAGGGGGGTGTGAGTTGGGAGCGTGGTAGTGAAATGGCAGGGGACAGAGTGACATGGAGGCGATTTGTTTGTGGCCACCCCGTTTGGGATTGAGGCGTTTGGCAATAGATAGCAACCAAGATGGTCCCCAGTCTGGCAGATCTGTCATACAGAGAGAGGCTGGAAAGGCTGGATTTGCCTTCCTTAGAGAAAAGGAGAGAAGGGCGACATGATTGCAGTGTTCAGGACTAGGATGGGAGTAGACAAAATCAACAGAGAAGATCTGTTTGGGTGGGATGAGAGAGTAACAAGAGGACACGGGATGAAACTGAAGAAGCCAAGCTACTTGAAGGATATCGAGAAATACAGTTTTCCTTACAGATGCATAGACCTGTGGAACAGTCTGGAGAAAGAGATCGTCCAGTCTAAAAACTTAAATGAGTTTAAAGCAAAATTTGACTTAACGAGAAACAGAGACAGGACCCCACAAGCGTAGCTCATTTCCTGTATATCACAATTAGGTACCGTATATACAATTGGGTAAATACACACACACACACACACACACACACACACACTCTCTCTCTCTCTCTCTCTCTCTCTCTCTCCATCTCTTTCTCTCTCTTAAGCTTAACACTTGATCAGGAGCATCTTCAAATGAAAATCTGTGGTAAGTTATGAGTAATTTAACCTCTTCACTGCAGCATGCCTATCAGACAATTTCTGTGTTGGGAAAAGTGAACTTTAAGAATTTTCATATGAATGTTTTGTATGCTTTAATAAAAATCCAAGAACAATTAAACCATCTTTCTACCTGCTGAAATTGGAACACTATACATGTCCCTATTCACATGCAGTGATGTACTGTAAAAACCTTGTTTTTGGCCACTGAAGCATGTTTTGGTCAACTAGCATCCAAGTGAGGAAGAAACAGCCAATATCAACCATAACACATGACAAGTTTCCATCACCCTACTGTCTGGTCACACATTAAACACATGCTTTGTGCTACAAGGACATGCAAAATTTTTGAAAATTAGGTGAGATTCTGGATGACATAACACAGGCTACCAGAAAAGCCTTCTGAAAGGCTCATCACAGCATAGTGGTTAGGAATGAAACAAGTTTAAATGGGGAGTACCAGTAATTAGGGAAACATTGGGATTACAGGACTGGTAAGAAGACTATGAGGGTGAAACAAACATGCAAGACAAAGGTAACTTGTTGAATTCTGTGCAAATAACTGTGCTATACAAAAATTGCATGACTGCGCTGTAGGCTGAAATGATAGTGTTAGCGAGGAGTTTTTCATTCTACCAAGATTCTTAGTTCCTGCTGTCACTACTTGGCTTTAATAAATAAAGTTGGTGTCTATATTCTGTGGTGGACTGTAGAATGAGTTGGCATTGGTAATCTGAGTGCATGTTGGTAACTGAGGTAAGACAATGTCCTGTAATACTGCACATCAATTATTAAACATTAAGCACTTTTGGATCTGAACTCTGAAACAAGGTATAATCCACTTTCATCAATGTCTTTAGCATTAATGACTCCTGAAATAAGAAATAAAACATTAATACATAATATTCATATACTTGAGCTTATAAAATTCAAAACAAGTTATTAATTTCAACAACTACTAAATACAGCATAGTACTGTTATACAAAATAAAGCACAGCATAACAATCACACTCTTACAGAACTGATGGGAAAAAAAATGCTAAGCGAGCAAGGCATGGTATTACTCTACAATCTTGTCGGTCATCCTGGCCAAATACTTTAGCATCAGCACTCATTCATCTCTCTTCATCCCTCCAGCAGACAATATACAATTGGTTATTCATGTTAACACCAGATGATTTTACTCTTATGAAGGATTTTTTTGGAACTGGAAGGTTTAAATATCCTCATTCCCTACAACAAACCTCCTTTAAGCTGAATAAATTGTCCAGTTGTAGCAAGAATAAAATTAAAATGTACATCATCAGACTGAAAGGGTTAGCAATCTCAGGTATTTCAAGCATACAATATGTTTATTGAATAAAATAAAGCTTAAATTGGGTGGGAAGGTTATCTTGTGGTGCTGAAGGAGTGAACTGTTTTTCTTTATGTCTAAGCAACTTTCCAGACAGACTGGTTGTGAGTCTTCATCAATTCAGCATTTTATATAAACATACTAGAGAAAGTAGAGACACAAAACTGTAAGACATAAGGAAGATTAGCTACAACAATAGCAATGTATAACACAGACATCCGATGTTTTCTATATTTTCTCCTTTGAACAACAATTACCATATCATGACATCCTCAAATGAAGTGCCACTTCATATAGCTGAAGACCATTACCTGTGAGACACTGGACAATTATACAAGAACACTAATAGTGTCACAGGCTTAACTACCAACTTGGGTAGCTTACGAGTGTCTGGAAGACAAATTAGGCTAACAAAGAAAGCCAAAGTCAATGACCCTAACAAAACTCTTTTTAACCCTTTCAATCTGAAAATGCATTTTGCACGGTAGTTAGTCCACCAGTAGATAGTTTTAATTCAGTTTACGGCGGCTCTCCAATATCAAAAGTGCTACTAAAGGTTACGTCTAATCCCTAAAGTTGGAAAACTCTTTCCACAGCAAATAAAATTATCAGGTACTATCTAGAATAAAATGCTGAGCTGAAATGGTTAAATAGTCTTCCAAAAGAATGGTTGCTGGATCAAGAAGAGATAGTAAAGTGTACCCACCAATCAATCAACTAGGTAACAAGAACTATCTGAACCACATTATCAATGAGCCACCATTAATTTCTACGACTAAGGTTTCATGATGGAATTGTCTGCAGGCTGAATATTTATAGAGTACTGCCAAAATAAATCAAACTTTTTAAATCACAAATCTTGATTCACCCAGCTGACCTTCCATCAATATTTGTGTTCAGAGTATCCTTGTCTAACTACCCAGTTGGCCTTACATCAATAGTTGTGTTTAGGATATCCCTGTCTAGCTAAATAATACACTTTATGAATACAGTATAAATATGATTTCTGCTAAACATAACATCAACCATTTGAGTTACTGCAAGCAAAGCACCAGAAACCAATAACTCAGAGTAATAAGTATGGTCATGACAAATAGCTACAGGTTGCATTAATACTGACAAAGTCTGATACAGAATAACATCAAACTTCCCCTTGCAATTTTTAAAGCAAGTAGTTCCATTATATATGAATTTAAAGCAAGTAGGCTAGTTCCATTGTATATGTACTGATAACCATATCAATACAGTACTAGCATTTACAGGATTCTTTCCAAAATATCTTCAAGCAGTAACTGAGAGTATTACTGGTTCATCATCATCCCCATCAGGAACATAAGGGCCTGGGGATGGGCTATGCAATTCATAAATTTAAAAGTTAATTACGGAGATGAAATTAATATCTTGAGTACCATATAGGTTTAGATAGAATTATTCACCTTATGTCACTGTACTGGGTGAAAATAAATATTGTTTTTCCTTAAACCAAACACAATAAATTAAAATAAATATAGCATACTACTGGGCAATTCACATTTAAAAACCTACATCACCTGTATGACATCACAGGAGTGAATTTCAGACACTGATTTGCCTGCAACATGTTATGCTAGTTTGCATCAGTAGATGCTCCTGTTTCACTTTTGACTTACATGACTTGTGATACAGCCACCTGGGCAAAAAAAACAACTGGCTTGTGATGTCATATGAACTAAAGCAGGGGCTCAATTTAACGATATAATTTAGCCAACCTCCATTCCCTAATCTCAAATTTCCACAAAATCAAGTTTTGTAACCAAGGCTCAATATAAAGGAAAATTTTCCGGTATTTTGAGCTATTTTCTGTTAAATCCTTGAAGGCAACCCAAACCTAACAAACTATGCTACTCTCAATGCTACACACTGCACTCTGAACCCATAATTAATACCCCCAGAAATGCATCATTTTGTATGGAATTTCCTTAACGGAATTACACTCGAGTTAATGAAAAATTTCCATTAAATAGGGCAAAAATACTGGGAAAAATAATTCCATTATCTCGGGCTTCTGCTAAACTGGTGTTCGTTAAATCACACATCTACTGTAAAGTAATCTCTCTACTATCCGGACGACCAATATCCAGTTACATCACTATTCGGACATCGTGGGCTGATGCCCAAAACCCCAAAATTGCAAAAAAAAAAAAAACGAAAAAAAAAATCCGACCGCGTCAGTTTGAATTTCCCGCGCGCGCTGACTAGCTCCCTTCCCACCCTATCCCCCTCCTCCTAGTTCTGTCTCAGCTCCCGTGAACAGTGGACGCCTGTCCGACTGCTTGCGGTATTTTCGTTCTTGTTTAAATAATCAAAAGTCACAGTGCTATGGATTAAGTGTAGTTAAACACTGGATTACTGGATATGCTTTAAGAGCAATTATGACCACTGTAAAAATCTTAGAGGTGGGGGTAAACAAGGAGTAAACAACAATGATGGACATGTAAGTAAACATTGTCAACTGCTAAATATTTTCCATAATCACTTCTAAATCCTCATTCTCTGGTTACATTTTATTTACTTCATGCTTTGTGTCCCATATTTGAGTGCACAGGCTGTGAAAGAGGTGATTTTCTCAGTGATTGCCATGTCTCTTACATACGTTCACTATCTAGTCAACTGGTGAACATTTTTGCCTTACACACCTCTAAATCATAATTTTTCTGGTTACATTTTATTTACTTCATGCTTTGTGTCCCATATTTGAGTGCATAGGCTGTGAAAAGGTGATTTTCTCAGTAATAATCATGTCTCTTCCTTACGTTCATTATGTAGTCAGCTGGCGTACCTCAAAATCATCATTTTGAGGTTAAAATTCAATTAATTCATGCTTTGTGCCAATTATTTATGTGAATGGGGTCTTAAATAGTGCTATGCATGTCCAGTAGGGAGGTAGGTAGGTGGTTTTCTGATTTAGGTTAGGTTAGGGTCAAGAATGACCGGTGCTCTTGGTGAACAGTGAACACCTTTGCCATACCTAACTCTTTTTCTGGTAACAATTTATTTATTTGATGCTTTATATCCCAAATTTTAGTGCATAAGATGTGAGAAATGATGATTTTCATAGTGATTGGCACGTCCGATACTTACTTACACTAACCTGCCAACTCGTGAACACCCCAGCCTTACTCACCTCAAATTCATCATTTGGGGGTTAAAATTCGATTAATTCATGCTTTGTGCCAATTATTTATGTGAATGGGGTCTTAAATAAGTGCTATGCATGTCCGGTAGGGAGGTAGGTAGGTGGTTTTCTGATTTAGGTATTAAGTTAGGTTAGGGTCAAGAATGACCAGTGCTGCTGGTGAACAGAGAACACTTTTGCCATACCTAACTCTTTTTCTGGTAACAATTTATTTATTTGATGCTTTGTATCCCAAATTTTAGTGCATAAGATGTGAGAAATGATGATTTTCAAAGTGACTGCCACGTCTGATACTTATTTACACTAAGCTGCCAACTCATGAACATCTATGCCTTACTTACCTCAAAATCATCATTTTTGGGTTAAAATTCAATAAATTTATGCTTTGTGTCCATTACTTAATGCACATGGTGTGAGAAAGGGTGATTTTCATAGTGATTTCCATGTCTGATACTTACACTTGCTGGCAAGTTGTGAGCACCTAGGCCTTACTCACCTCTAAATCATCATTTTTTGGTTAAAATTCAGTCAGTTCATGCTTTGTGTGCATTATTTATGTGAAAGGGGACTTAAACAAGTGCTATGCGTGTCCGGTAGGGAGGTAGGTAGGTAGGTGGTTTTCTGATTTAGGTTAGGTTAGGTTAGGGTCATGAATGACCAATGCTGGTTTGGAGCTTCAGGGCCACTATCCGGACAAGACCACTGTCCTGTCATGCCTTTGGCTCTATTACGTCGGATAGTAGAGAGATGTATTATAATTTTTTTATCTATTATTATCTTTTTATGCTTCACTGTCTGGCACAGTTTACAACTTTTTAGACAACCTTAGCATATTATTATAACACTTTTTAGTAAAACAATAATGAAATATTCTGTCTTTGTAAATGATTAAATGCGGTAATGATGCTGTCAGGTCTCCTGCATTACTGATGTGGGTTACGTTCATAAGATGCTGTCAATACAGATTTTCCGATGGATGCATTTAAACGTTCATTTTACAGGCAAGTCCTGGTTAACAAGGTCTTGGAAGTTGCACCACTGCCTTTTTAACAAGCACGTAAAAATCCACACTTACGAGAATCAAGACGAGGGTCACGCCGCACCTGTCCACCGTGTTTACCTCAGCAGCTAGGAAACGAGTCGCACGCAGGCTCTGCGAGCCTCTTCCAGCCTAAACATTCTTTCAGCCAAGTTTGCCCAGTCAATGTTGGTCTTGAAGCATGCTTTTTTTTCTGTGCCCAGGATTACTGTATCACCATGTCTTCTAAGCATTCCGTTGTGGGGGAGTTGGGCCTTTGATTCTCCCACCAGCCTCCCACCACCGCACCCTCTCAGGCCTCGGAGAGAGGAAACGAGCCAGCCAAGCGGTGGTGGAGGAGCACAGTTGGTATACGTCACAGAAGACACTTGAACCCAAGTAGGACATCCAATTGCTTGTTGGATATGTTTTTCTTCCATTTTCTAATGCTGTTAGGTGTATTACCTTCTTGTATTAACCCCTTATTCCACCTTAAAGTGATCAGAGAGTCAGTTTTGGTGCTTTGGGGGGAGGTTGCTCGGAGGCCTTGCTCTCTAACCTTATTTTTCCCAAAAGTTCTTCACTTAGTTTAACAAGAATTTGGCTAATGACCAAAATCTTTGCTCCTAATTAGCTCGTAAGATCGGGACCCGCCTGTACAGTAATCTCTTGATTATCCGGATGACCACTACCCAGACAAACCAATACCCAGATGCTATGATTTGGCTGTTCCAAAACATTATTCATACATTTCTTCCCCACTATCCGGATAAAATGCTTGCATCCATGTGGAAATTGTGGTTGTACGAAAAATCTCCGCCCAGACAGGCAGAAATAGCCAGCTGGCGCCACCATGTCTGGCTGGTTAGTTTACCCAGCATTCAACAGACTCCCTTCACTCGTTCTCAGTTCCCACGTGGCAATGTAAACACAGTAAAACCTCACTATAATGGACTAACTGGGACTTAAGCCATTCCCAAAAAAAGTGAAATTCTGATAAATGCGACATCCAGCCTTCCCCCTGCTAATCCGGACTTTTCCTGATATACAAACATACCCCAATTTAATGATGCAATTGATTAAATAAAAGCCCATTGCTAGGAAGGGTATCATATCTCGGGGTAAATTTTACAAAGTATAGGGATGCGTTTTTAAGCATTGGGTTCCCCTCTCAACCAAGTCCTAAATCCTCCCACATGAGACCAAATAAAAGTTTAAAGCCAATCTAAATGGCTTAACAGCTGTAAAAGAAGCTAACCTAAGCCTAAAACCAGTGCCCGTCTCACTTGAACCCAGTCAAGGTCACTACAAAAAGCGATCTCCAACTCATATTCAAACTTGGTAGAGAAGAAGCAGCAGCAATGTACAGTAGACCCTTTTTATCCGTAGGGGTTAGGTTCCAGAGACCCCCACGAAAGGCAAATTTCGAGGATGCTGAAGTCATCATTACAAAATGGCATATTATTTCCACATAAGCTAAGTACATCCCTGAAAAAATAAAAACATACTTTAAAATATTACAAATACATATTAACACTCACCAAAAGGCTGTGTTCTCTTCATAACCTCCGTACAAATGACGATTGCTGTATGATGATGATGATTGCTGTATGACGATGATGACTGCTGTATAGATGACGATGATTGCTCTATGATGACGACGATGATTGTAGTGCAGTTCCTACAGTGCCAAAGTGGTAAGGCAACGAGATGTGTGGCAGCACTGTCGGTAAGCTGTGAGTCTAGTCTGACCCGACTTCAGCCAACGACATTCTGCTTTTCAACATATCTAAAATCTTTATTTCCTCTGCCAATGACAGCACCTTACGCTATCTCTTTGGCTTAGAAGATTTGCTTTTATTCTTTACTTGTTTACACAATGAAAGTACAGTAGAGTTATAAACACGAGAAGCGCGACGACAACGTAAGTACCGAACCGACTGGTGTTTACAATAAGACTGGCGGAATTGCAGAAATGCCCGCGGGTGGAGGTATACTAACTGTAGTGACAAAAGAAGTGCGCGTTGCGTGCCAATTTCATTTTTCTTTTTTTTAATGCAAGGAAGAAGGAACCAAAGGCCATGGGCCCTCAAACTGTTCCTTCAAAAAAAAAAGCAAAGACAATACAAAAGAGCCTAATTCAAGATCCATTCATTTCGAGAGGCCTGGACACACTGCGTTTGAAAGACTGGAGATCATAGGAAGTAGGAAATACAGGCAGAGGAAGACAGTTCCACAGCTGACCAGTTGCATAAATGAAGGACTGGGAGTAATGGTTAACTCATGCATTAGAAAGCTGGACAGAAAAGGGATGAGAGATTGTTGCTAGACGGGTGCTACGTGCCCATCGTAGAGGTGGAGAGATGCAAGCAGACAGTTCAGAGAAACAGTGGCCATTGAAGGAGCGATAGAAAAGAGAGACAGAGGTGGGTGGATGCAACCAGACAGTTCAGAGGAACAATGGCCATTGAAGTAGCAATAGAAAAAGAGATAAAGATGCAACAGTGCGGCGAAGAGACAGAGGTTGAAGGGAGCCAGTAAGAGGAGGAGAGTTAATGAGATGAAAAGCCTTTGACTCCACCCTATTGAGAAGAGCTGTATGTGTATAGTACATTATTAAAATAAGTTTGATTCGCGGAAGCTTAAATCCGCCGACACAAAATCCGCAGATAAAAAGGGTCTACTGTATACAATCCCACCATCAGACGGTCCCCGGGCAATTAAACAGACATCTGTTATGCATAATAACATATGAATGATGCAGAATTGTCCATGTGCAAACTATTGTGACAGATAATTATTCATGTTTTGACAGGGAATTCTCTTGACAGGGAATGCAATCGATAATGTGATCGGGATAGCCTTTTCAATGGCCTCTCTTAAGTCATTTTTGTTACTGTTCTGGTTGCTGAGCTCCTTTATTTTCTTCTCTCATATTGTCCAACATTTCTTCAGAAATTCTTTTATATTTTCAAAGCGTTTCCCTTTGAACAACCTGAATGTAGATAAATGATTTATCGACTGATGATCCGATCGGGATAGCCTTTTCAATGGCCCCTCTTTATGTCATTTTAGCTACTGTTCTGGTTGCTGAGAGCCTTTGTTTTCCTCTCTCTTATTTTCCAACAATTATTTAGAAATTCCCAAGCATTATCAAAGTGTTTTCCCTTGAACAGCCCAAATGTAGACCCACAGTTTATCGGTGTCACAGTTTTCATAAATGCATGAAATATTTAGTCTCTAAGGTTTTCATAAATAACATTTATTTAAAATTATTCAATGTAGCACTGCTTTGGGTGTCTGCCCTTTCCTCTCTTCCTTCCTTCCTCTTCTGTCTTTCTTGCCTCTTCCTTCTGTCTACGGGTGACTTTCCACTCCCTCCTCTGTTTTTCCTTCCTATTTTCTTCCCTCTTCCTATGGGTTACCCCCCTGGGGGTAGGGGGTTTTTCAAGAATTCTCCCCCAGTATCCCTGCTTGTCGTAAGAGGCGACTAAAAGGGTTGGTGGTGGGTTAGTGCCCCACCCCGTAAAAACAACTAACTTGTAGGAGGAGGCTGTAGCACGGGCCGAACAGGGTAGTACTCCCGAGGGGAATGGAATGCTGGTGATAGGGAGAGCTGGAGCTCCTTTCACTAGCTACCTAATCATCCTCCTTTGTTGACCTTTTCAGTGTGACAGTAACATGGAGAGTAGACCAGCATACTCTCCCAAACATTTCCTCTAACTATCATATGCACTACACCACATGCACTTTACATATCACACAACGTATCCCACTACGTTACAGGGGTTGATGCCAGCAAGGGCATGCGGCCAGAAAACTTTGCCCCAGCTACCTAGTGGCGGACTTTCGGGGGGAGGCTTGACAGGGGTTCCGCCGGCATAGATCACGGGTCTGGGGCAAGATGGGGCTCGAACCTGTGCTAGAGGGTACAGGGCATTGCGGTTCCCAGGCTGCCGCTTCCGCTGAATAGAGAGGGGCCCGAACCTGGGAGTAGCGCCCCAGGAGGCTGCCCTATCAGTGGGTGTATAATGGCGGGGCAGTTGCAGTGCCAAGGCGCGCTTGGAGGGTGTCCCTGCAGGTGTCCTGGCAGGGTGCCCCGAGGCCACTACCACAGCCACTAGTAAGCTGGTGGGCTAGGGGTCCCAGATCCATTGCCTGGACCTAGGACTGTGCAATGGGCTGGGCCTTTGGAATGTTTACCCCCCTTTATCTTACCGACTATGACCAAGTACAAATATATGCATCAAAGCAAGCCTGAGGACAGCAAATCACCCAGGGGGTTTAGGGTGGGTTCGTGGAATGTGGGAAGTTTGAGGGGAAGAGCGGGGGAAGTTGTTGAGGCATTTAGTAGGAGGTGGGTGGATGTGGCTTGTTTGCAGGAAGTCCGGTACAGGGGTGGATCAGCCAGAAAGATTGCTGGGAAGAATTGCTACTATAAGCTGTTTTGGCAGGGGGGAACTGACGGATATGGGGGTGTGGGTGTGTTGGTTGTGGAGAAATGGGTGGAGTATGTTATGAATGTCATGAGAGTAAGTGATAGGATAATAGTAGTGAAAATTTTGATCGGACGGGTGATGATTTCAGTTATATCAGCATATGCGCCACAGGTAGGATTGGATGACGCAGAGAAGGATAGATTTTGGGATGATTTAATACGTGTAGTAAGTGGTATGGGTGATGATGAGGTACTGGTTCTGGGAAGGGATTTAAATGGTCATGCTGGTGAAGCAGCTCAAGGTTATGAAGGAGTCCATGGAGGATGTGCATATGGTGTGAGGAATGCGGAAGGGGAAAGAATACTCGAGTTTGGGGAGGCTATGGACATGATTGTGTGCAACACACATTTTAGAAAAAGAGTGAGTAGATTGATTACGTACGAGTCCGGGGGAAATAGTAGTCAGATAGATTATTTTCTGGTCAGGAGGGTTGATAGGAGATTAGTGAGGGATGTTAAAGTTGTAGGAAGCAAGGAGTGTGTGCAGCAGCACAAACTGTTGATTTGTGACATGGTACTTAAGGAACGAATGATGAGAAGGAGGACATATGTACCTAGGAGGAAAATATGGAAGCTGGGAAACCAATCAGTAAGGGATGCCTTTAATAGTGAGATGAGGAGGGTGGTGGCTGAACAGGAAGCCGTAGATAGAGACATTAATGAACAGTATAGAGCCCTTAAGAACAACCTCTTGAGAGTTACCGATGCAATATGTGGTTGGACAAGAGGCCCACCAAGACATAAAGTAACTAGGTGGTGGGATGAAGGTATAGAAGCTGCAGTTAAGGAGAAAAGAAGGCTTTTTCGGGAATGGAAGAAGGGTGGTAACAAGGAGGAGTACTTGGCTGCCAATTGCAGGGCTAGAAGAGAGGTATACAGGGCGAAGTCTGAGTCACAGAGACTTTTACTTGATAATCTAAATCATGAAGGAAGGAAAAATATGGTTTTTAGGGTGGCAAATCAGGTGAAGAGAGATAATCGGGACATTGTAGGCGAGCAGTGTGTGAAGAATGATGAGGGAAGGGTAGTGGTAAACAGCGAGGATATTAAAGATGCATGGAGAGAGCATTATAACCGGTTGTTGAATGAGGAGTTTGATTGGGATAGGGAAGGTTTGGAGCCAGCTGATCCAGTGTTTGGGCCTTGGCCATTGATTGACGCTGCTACTGTGAGTGAGGCAATAGGCAGGATGCGGGTGGGGAAGGCGGCAGGTGTGTCTGGGTTGACTGCTGAAATGTTGAAGGCCTCAGGAGATATTGGGGTGAGGTTAGTCACTGACCTGATAAATATGATTATATATGAGTGTGTTGTCCCAGATGATTGGCTGAAGAGTGTAATTGTAAATGTGTACAAAGGGAAGGGTGATGCCCTGGAAAGGGGAAATTACAGAGGTATAAAGCTCTTAGATCAGATAATGAAAGTAATGGAGAGAGTTCTAGAAGGTATGATTAGAGAAAGAGTGAATATCAATGAGATGCAGTTTGGGTTTATGCCAGGCAGGGGGACCACTGATGCCATATTCATTGTTTGACAGCTTCAGGAAAAATATATTGGCAAGAAAAGGGAATTGTATTTTGTTTTTGTTGATCTGGAAAAGGCCTTTGACAGAGTCCCTAGAGAGGTGGTGAAGTGGGCAATGAGAAAGCTAGGGTTGGAAGAGTGGCTGGCTAGGGTGGTTATGGCCATGTACGTGGGTGCTCGCACCCAGGTAAGAGTGAATGGAGTTTTAAGTGATGAGTTTCCCGTGAATGTTGGTGTGCATCAGGGGTCAGTTTTGAGTCCCTTGTTGTTTATCATGGTGCTTGAAGCCCTCTCACGTGACTTCAGAGATGGACTCCCATGGGAGATGTTGTATGCTGATGATTTGGTGTTGATTGCTGAGAATGAAGGGGAGGCTGAGGAATGATTTAAGAAGTGGAGAGATGGTATGGGGTACAAGGGCTTAAGGGTAAATGCAGATAAAACAAAAGTGATGATATCTAGGGTTGGTGGCAGTACAATCAGAGGAGAGGGAGAGTGGCCATGTGCAGTTTGCCACATGGGTGTGGGAAGTAATTCCATCTTGTGCAGTGTTTGTGATAGATGGGTGCACAAGAGATGTAGTGGTATTAGAGGTAGACTGCGAGATAATGCTGATTTCATGTGTGCGGTGTGTCGGGGAGAGCAGGAGGAGATTGTTAGGCGTGAGAAGGTTGAACTTGCAGGTGAGTCTCTTGAGTGTGTGGAGGAGTTTTGTTATCTGGGAGACATGTTATGTGCAGGAGGTGGGGCTGGAGTTAGCTCGGTTGCTAGAGTGAAAAGTGGTTGGAAGAAGTTCAGGGAGCTGTTGCCTCTCCTGACATTGAGAGGACTCTCCTTACGTGCTAAGGGGTCTTTGTAAGCAGCATGTGTTAGGAGTGTGATGCTGTATGGTAGTGAGACCTGGGCAGTAAAGGAAGAGGATATTCGCAGGTTTAAACGTACAGAAATGTCAATGATTAGGTGGATGTGCAGTGCGTCCCTGCGTGCAAGGCCTGGGGGGGCTGGGTTTACGATAGAAGAGTTGAGAGGTAGGATGGGACTGGAGTGTATTGGTGTTGTGATGAGGAGAGGTAGGCTGAGGTGGTTTGGACATGTGGAGAGGATGGGGGATGATAATTGGGTACAGAGGGTGAGAAGTGTTAATATTGGGGGAGGGGTTGGGAGGGGTAGACCGAGAAAGACATGGGACGAGGTCATTAAATGCGACTTAAGGGTTAAGGGACTGAATAGGGAGGCTGCCAGAGATCGAGCAGCGTGGAAAGCCGCCATTAGGTGACCAAGGCTGACACATGCAAGCATGTTGGAGCCTTCAAAAACGAAATGAAAACGAAACGATGGTAAGCACATAACCAAATTATTGCGCCTGGTGGCTTAGTGGGTAATTAAGGCGCTCCAATTGGATTGAGCTTTTGTAGGTTACGATCCAAGGGTTGGTTGGGATTTATTGCTCACATAATGCCACTCAAGAATGAGTGAGGCTGGTCAATCTCATCTTAAATGTTAGGACCAACTTGCCTAGCCCAGGGCTCCTACGCTCCTCATGGGGCAAAAAATAGGACTGGATGATGGAGGAATGGATGGATTATGTATTCCATGATAAGTTAGATGACAGTTCAATGGTCAAACAAGAAATATTCTTTGTTGAGTCCCCTAGTTGTCCAAACTGTTTTGTACCTCGTCTGATGGGCAAGAACCTGTACCTCAAATGACAGTGTTCACTCCACCTATGACTAAAACACATTAATCTATGTCTAAAAACAGTTTATAAATCAGCTTAAACACAAAATTTAAGTCTAAAATATCATAAAAATCAATTTAAAAAAAAATCACAAAACCGGAAGTAGGCTTATGACAGGTAGGGTAGGGTGGTATTTCTACCTACATCACTATTCTTGTGTATCACAAATCGGGGTTTGCCTGTATCAGACATTAGTCCAGATCGCACCAGCTTCTCTTCTTCATTAGTACTGTTGCTTCAATACTTGTTATCTAACTCGTATCCAGTAATCTACATCCTCACGATCCTGACCTACTCCAATGCCTATCCATCGCCCATCATCAAAGTTACAACAACCACCCAGTGCCCATCCAATGTCCAGTATCAAGGTCACATCAACCACCCAATGCCCATCCAACGCCCAGCATCAAGGTCAAGACAACCATCCAACATCCATCATCAAGGTCATGACAACCACCCACTGACCATCAACACCCAGCATCAAGGTCACAACAACCACGCAATGCCCAACCAACACCTATCATCAAGTTCACCCAATGCCCATCATCAGGGTCACGATAACCACCCAATGCCCATCATCAATGTCACAACAACTACCCAATGCCCATCATCAAAGTATGACAACCACCCAATGTCCATCACCAAGGTCATGACAACCACCCAGTGCCCATCCAATGCCCTTCATCAAGGTCATGACAACCTACCCAAACATTCTCATCCTTCACCATCCCTCTGCCCAAGCTGGAATGAGGTCAGGCAATCTGGACCACTTCTGACTTTATCAGATTTTTCTCAACTTATGAGAATTTAGTCTGGTAGGCTCCTCGAGTTTGATGAAAGTGAATTCCAGTACACTGAAGTCTGTTATATCGAGATTTTACTGCAGTTGTTTTACCAGCACATGTGGTGGTTTTTATGGTTGTTCCCCATCTGTTTCTGGCCTTGCTATTCCTTGCATGCCTCTTCCTAAGGAGTGTGATGATGGTCCCTTCACCAGGGAAATGGAAGAGGAGAGTGCTGCCTTCCTAAAAGTGTGAGATCATGGATATGATTGATGTGGGATGGTAGAATCGTGTGTTGACGGTGGTTTTATTCTAGCTTACTGTATTGTACCATGATTATATTCCATTTTACCATGATCTTATTCCATTTCACCATTATATTTTGCGTGCCCACTGCATTTTTCGGTCTACTTGACCAGAAAAAGTAGTGTTAAACAACTGGAACAAGTGTTGTATGATATACTGTCGTGGCCTTTTACACTGGCTTTCAAAGTTATGTAAGAACGGGGGCCAGGGGAGAAGTCCACTGTCCGGACAGAGCCACTACCTGGACATGCCTTTGGCTCCACTACATCGGATAATCGAGGGATTACTGTATTCTTACATGATCAATCATATGTTAACATGATTTAATTATTAAAAATGCATTTCCTATATACAACAGCTATATATCATTCCACCATAGACCTGTTTCACCCACAGGGAATACTTGTTCAGTTACAGACACTAAGAACACTGTTATTTATTAAAAGTGAGAGTGAGATGCAAAGACAGAAATGAGTAAAGCTGAAAGCAGGTGACTAGCTATGTACATAACACAAAGAAGATACGTTGGCACTGACTGCATTCATATTTAACCATTTCACAGAGGAATTTATTTTCAGCTTGATTCTCAAAAACTGTCAGTTCTCCAGCAAAAAATCAGAATGTTATTAGGCAGTTGTCAATAACAATTTTGTGACTGCCTAATACAGTGATCCCTCAATTATCCGGACAGTTCGCATCCGGCCATGCTCTGTATCTGTTCATTAGGCCTTGACTCTATTATACCCATACTGGGATTTATTTATCTGTAACCGGACATACAAGTTCCAGCTTCAGCAGCTGGCCAGCCTAGAAAGTCAGAAAAGTCCGTTGGGTGGCTCACTGGCCTCTCTGTCCATGAGCAGTTAATAGACCAGAACACACAAGCTGAACTAAAATGACTATACGTCTCCCTACTGAATGGTCAAAATCCCCCAGCCACCCCAATCACTGGTAACATACCAGCAGCGTGCGAGGAAGACAGAGCGTAACCCACAAGCAGAGTGACCATGGCTGTATTACATTCATTATCACTTGTTTTCTGTACACTTACATGTTCAGCACCTTCTTACAAAACATCTAATCACATTACAGTACACTTCATATAACTAACCTAAACCAGTAAAAAGGTTTTGCTGGCAGGGTACGAGTGAGGCCATTTAAATCCCAATGCATTTAAAAGTTGCCTTACACCCCGAAGATGCCTACAGTACATTGATGGCTATCTGCCTACCAAGTTTCATGCAATTATGACCAACTGTCTGACCCATGGCCCTCTTTTAAAGATTTTCAACATGCTGTACTGCACTTGGCGCATATCACGCGCACCACCTGGGTGTGATGAAACCTGTCAAAAGCAAATCTTAAAGAATTGGGCAACCATATGGTGCAAACAATGCAGTGATCAGCCCTGTGGTTGCTGAGATATAAGCTTTTCAAAAGTGTTACGGTCGGGCCGGGTCGGGCCAGCCTGAGCCAGACCGCTCATATGTGTGAATATGCCACTTCTTGATGAGAGACTTGCAAGTGCTTCGCCCTCACACATAATAATGGTAAATCTCCAAGAAATGGTGGCTCTCGCCCAAGTGGTTGATCACCTGAGTGGGCAAGTTTGTTGTCATTGTGTTTTGACTTGTTACCGTATGATGGCAGAACATTCTGGGATGCCACTGACATAGCAACGTTGGCGGGAGACTAGAGTACCGCATGGCCAGTTCAAACTGTTTTCTGAGGTCCATCAACTACAGCCGTATTATGCAGTGAAAGGGAATAATTCACAGAACGACTACAGTCATAAAATGCAGTAAAAGGGTTATAAACATTTTATTTTCTTCTACAAGAGGAGCTACAGACACTAAGAATATTTTTTTATTTATTACAATCAGAAAGAGATGTGTAGAAGGAAATGTGGAGAGCCGTTTTGCAAGTGACTAATTTATGTAACACAAAGCAGACAGGCTGGTGCTACCTGCATAAATATTTAAGTAAACATTTAATAATTTTCCACAGCAGGAGCTACAGGCACTAAGAATACACATATATTGCTATTTATTAAAAGTGAGAGTGAGATGCATTGATGGAAATGTGAAGAGTTGAATGAAGGCGACTACCATAATTTACGTAGCACAAAGGAAATATGTTGGCACCACCTACATATATGTAAACATTTTATTTTTCCCCCCAAAAAATGAGATACAGGCACTAAGAAAACTTTATTTATTAAAAGTGAAAGGGTTGTGTAGACGGAAATGAGGATAGTGGAAAGCAGATAACTAGTGGGTTGGCAGGAAGACACTGACAGTGATACCTTGCATAAAGAGTGGACCAATTTTTTTGTTTTTCTCTGTCCCCTGGAAAAAATTACTGAACAATTTATGACTGAAAATACGCCATCTACATGCCAAAACCACTGGGAGGGTGGGGTGGGGGAGGAATCTCACCAATAATGAGGGATTACTGCACTTGCTGTAGAACAAAAAATTTCATGCACAAACTATAGGGAGGAGGCTGTAGCACCAACCAATCAGGGTGGTACTCCCGAGGGAAATGGGAATGCTGGTGATAGGAAGAGCTGTAGCTCCTGTTTCACTAGCTACCTAAACATCCCCCTTTGCTGACCTATTCAGTGTGACACTAACATGGAGAGTAGACCAGCAAACTCCCAAACACTTCCTCTATCTCATAAACTACACCACATGCACTTTACATATCACATATCATACCCCACTAAGTCACAGGAGTTGACGCCAGCAAGGACATGCAGCCAGAAATCTTAGCCCCTGCTACCTAGTGGTGGACCTTTTGAGGGGATGCGTGACGAGGACTTTTTCCGATATACACATCGAAGCAATTTTCCCCATAAGATACTGAAGAAAAACCAGAGGTGCATTCCAGGCCCAAACCCAAACTCTCATATACATTACTCAATCAACAGACCCTGACACAGAAACATCATAGGTAATATTATTATCCTCATAAACAATACTACTTCTAAAAATTGAGACAGCAAACATCACAAGCACGTAGGTGAGGCAGTGGAAGGGAGTTGCTACAGCCTGGCAGGCAGCAGCATGTTATGTGGGGGTGGAGGAGGGCAGGGGGACGGGTGACTTTACACTCCCTCCTCTGTCTTTCTTTCCTTCATTCTTTCCTCTTTCTTCTGCCTGTGGATGACCCCACACTGAGTGACACGTCAAACAGTTTCCTGTACACCAGGAAATCATTTACTACACCAGGTGGTAACCATATACTATAACCAAATTTTGATGCCTGCTGGTTTAGTGGGTAATTACGGAGCTCCAATCACACTGAGCCAGTGAAGGTTTATATCCAAGGGATGGTTGGGGTTTATTGCCCATGTAATGCCTGAGGGAGAGTAAACTCCTACCAAGTGCATCCCCCGGGTGGCGGATGGGGGAAGCCCTAGAGGAAGTGCCTTTCTTCTAGGGGTGCTCCGAATAACCAATAAGGAGCCGTGGACCAAACCGTGGAAAAGGATTGAAGCCCTTACCGTGCACTATCCAAGAAAACCATGGAAAGTCGCACAATAAGAAGTACAGATAACAGCGTGAATGGGAGCTGTAGCCAAGAAATGAATGCAGCTGCCTCGCTCGGTAGGGATGACCATGAAGGACAGGTGGTTCCAGACCGTCAACAAGCGACTGTCCGAAGAAACACAGAAATAAGATTTGCTACACAGAACGTAAGAACTTTGTATCAAGCTGGAAAATTTGAAAATGTTAAATGAGAGATGAAGAGGATGAAAATAGATATGTCAGGAGTTAGTGAGGTGAGGTGGCCAGGTGTGAATAAACTGAACACAGATGACGGATGTTTTATGTTAGTGCATATTGTTGTTAGTGTGTGCGCACATGCACACACCTGCTAAGTCACGAGTGATGACATCATCGGAAGGTTCCTGTGGTATGCAACCGGGGACCTTGCCAGTTCACGTTGTGAGGTCGGTGATTGTGGTTTGCCTAGTTCCTACACTGGTAGCACAGCGTAGTTTCAAAAATGGCGTCGTGTTCGACCAAGTGGCCTCCAAAACTTGAAAATGATTCTGCTTATGAGAGCTGGAAAAAAGACATTGGCATTTGGTGCGAACTGACGGACCTAGCTAAAGAAAAACAAGCCTTAGCTATTAACCTGTCACTGTCTGGAAGAGCGAGGGTGGCGTCTTCGGAGATTGATGCGGATGTTCTGAAGCAGGAGGATGGTGTTCAGAACTTGTGGAAAAAATTAGACGGTTTACTTCTCGTGGACAAAGGACGTCGTCAGTTTGCATCGTTTTATTTTTTTTTTATTTTTTTTATGCATGGAAGAAGGAACCAAAGGCCACGGGCCTGCATACTGTTCCTTCCAAGAAAAAGCAAAAACAGTACAAAAGAGAGCCAAATTCAAGATCCATTCAATTCGAGATGCCTGGACACACTGCGTTTGAAAGACTGGAGATCATAGGAAGTAAGAAATACAGACAGAGGAAGACAGTTCCAGAGTTGACCAGTTGCATAAATAAAAGACTGGGAGTAACGGTTAACTCTTGCATTAGAGAGTTGGACAGAAAAGGGATGAGAGTTTGTTGCTAGACGGGTACTACGTGCCCGTCGTAGAGGTGGAGGGATGCAACAGTGCGGCGAAGAGACAATGGTTGAAGGGAATCAGTAAGAGGAGGAGAGTTAATGAGACGAAAAGCCTTTGACTCCACCCTATTGAGAAGAGCTGCATGTGGAGAGCCTCCCCACACATGAGAGTTGTACTCCATACACGGGCGAATAAAACCCGTGTACAAGGTCAACAACTGTGCAGGGGTAAAGAAAGTACGGAATCGGCTTAGCACACCTAATCTCTTGGAAGCAGATTTCACAAGAGATGTAATATGTTCTTTCCAAGACAAATCCTGAGAGAATGAAACCCCAAGCATGTTCAAGGATGATGCAGGACATAACTGTTCATTATTAAACATTAGTGGGTAATCCTGAGGAAGATTTTGTCGGGTTGATAAGTGTAAAAACTGAGTTTTTGATGCATTGAAAATAACAAGATTATTTTTACCCCAGTCAGAGATACGAGCCAAATCAGACATTAGGTGTGCCATAGCCTCATCCCTCTTTTGTTGAAGCAACTGCTGAGATGGACGTTGCGGGAACCGAATGGAAAGGTGAAGGGTGGAATCATCAGCATATGAGTGGATAGGGTTAGATGTACAGCTTAGAAGGTCATTGATGAATAAAAGGAAGAGAGTAGGTGATAGGACAGAACCCTGAGGAACACCACTGTTGATAGGTCTAGGAGAGGAACGATGGCCGTCTACAACAGCAGCTATAGAACGACCAGAAAGGAAGCTAGAGATGAAGGCACTGATAGAAGGATAGAAACCGTAGGAGGGCAGTTTGGAAATTAAAGATTTATGCCAGACTCGATCGAAAGCCTTTGAGATGTCAAGTGCAATGACAAAGCTTTCGCCAAAGTCCCGAAGGGAGGATGACCAAGAGTCTGAAAGGCAGGTGAGAAGATCGCCAGTGGAGCGTCCCTGACGGAACCCATACTGACGATCAGAAAGAAGGCTGTGACAGGAAAGGTGCTTTAAAATTTTTCTGTTAAGAATTGACTCGAAAACTTTTGATACGCAGGATGTTAAAGCAATTGGACGATAGTTAGAGGGTTGGGAATTGTCACCCTTCTTTGGGACTGGCTGAATGAGAGCAAACTTCCAGCAAGAAGGAAAGGTACAAGTTGAGAGACAAAGGCGAAAGAGTTTACCTAGGCAGGGTGTAAGCACAGAAGCACAGTTTTTGAGGACAACAGGAGGGACTCCATCAGGACCGTATGCCTTTTTAGTATTGAGGCCAGTAATGGCAAAGAACACATCAGCTGAAGAAATTTTAATGTCAGACAATAGGAAGTCAGAGGGGGGAAGTGATGGAGGAATAGCACCGGAATCGTCTAAGGTGGAATTGGAGGAGAAAGTCTGAGCAAAGAGATCTGCTTTATCAGTAGAAGAAATAGCTACAGAGCCATCAGAGTAGAAAAGAGGAGGGAAGGATGATGAGGTAAAGTTGTTAGAAAGGTTTTTGGCAAGGTGCCAGAAGGAGCGAGAAGAGTTCGAGTTGGAGAGTTGGGAACATTTAGCACGGATAAAATTGTTTTTAGCAGAGCGAAGAACAGACTTAGCACGATTCCGGGCAGAAATATATAAAAGGTGTGATTCAGGGGTGGGTTGGCTCCGGTACCTCTTATAGGCCCTCTCCTTGTTGCGGACAGCATTAGAACAAGCGTGATTAAACCAAGGCTTTCTTGCATTAGTCAGAGGATATGAGAAAGGAATGTATGCTTCCATGCCTGAGAGAATAACCTCCGTAACGCGCAAGGCACACTCAGATGGCTCCCGGCCATGGAAGCAATAATCATTCCATGGAAAATCAAAGAAGTACTGCCTGAGGGCCTCCCAATCTGCAGCTCCAAAGTGCCACAGGTACACCTTCAGAAGAGCTGGTGATATGAACATTCGGGAGTTCGTGACAGAATTTGAGCATGTTTATTTCATATTTACAAAGAAGGACATGGAACTGCCAAATTCTGTGATGACTTTTATGCTCTTAGCTGCATGCAAACTTTCAGACAGTGAGCAACAGCTAGTGATGTCCGCGATAAATGAGGTGACATTCAAAAATATCAAAACTGCCCTGAATCGTATTTTTGCTGGTGAAATTGGCAGGCAGAACGAGGCATCGGTGTCCGCCCGGGAGGTGAAAGGCGAACCAATATTTTGGAGTGATGAAGTTGAGGGTGAGGAAATGTTTTAAGCTAGAGGTACTCGATGAGGACGGAGAATGTTGCGGGGTGGTGCAATACGTGATCGACGTCGTGGTAGTGGCCGATGTTCAACTGTATTTGCTAGAATTCCCCACCGCTCATCCACCAGCAGGAGGCAGAACCCACTTGGGTCTGAGGGAAAGGTATCGAGGTGTTTCGTATGTGATTCTAGATTTCATTGGGCATGTGACTGTCCAGATGCATAAGAACGACGGCAGTCGAGAAGAGAATTCTGAAACAGTGCATCTGTCGTTATTTATGGGCTATGCGGATGATGCTGCTAGTAAAGGTAAGTCACAGACTCTAGTAGAAGAATCTAAGGGATGTGCTCTTCTAGACACAGGGTGTTCTACAACTGTATGTGAAGTTGAATGGATCAATTGCTATCTAAGTGAGCTCACTGATTACGAACGTGATGCTATAAGAAAAGAAGCGTCGTCCTCAACATTTACTTTTGCTGATGGTGTCACAGATTCTTCCCTCAAATGTGTTACTCTGCCCTGCTACATTGGAAACATGCGTGCTACCATCGTAACTGATGTTGTGGACTGCAATATTCCCTTGCTGTTGAGTAGACGTTCCATGAAAAAAGCAAAAATGTTGATTAACCTTGGAACTGACAAGGTCAAAATTTGTGGAACTATCATTGATTTAAAGTCCTCATCTTCAGGCCATTACTTACTTCCAATTTCTTTATGACTAGATCGTGAATTTTGTGAAACAATCATGTTGGCATCTCGTGGGGGTGATGTAGAAAAAACCACTTTGAAGCTTCACAGGCAATTTGGACACCCAACATCGGCAAAATTAATTAAACTGATCACAGATGCGGGAATTAAAAGTTCAAAACTGGAACGGGCTATCAAGGGTGTATCTGATGCTTGTACAGTCTGTTGCAGATTTAAGACAGCCAAGCCCCGACCCGTAGTCAGTTTGCTCATGGCGTCTAAGTTTAACGAAGCCATAGCCATGGATTTAAAAGCTTGGGGAAGACATTATTTCTTAGTTCTTGTTGATTTGGCGACCAGGTATTGTAATGCGATAGTAATCACGGATAAGTGTGCGCCCACCATTATCAAAGGAATATTTCGGAGCTGGATTGTTGTGTTTGGCGCACCTAGAAAAATTCTTACAGACAATGGCTGTGAATTCAACAATGCGGAAATGTGAGCACTGAGAGAGGCCTTCAATATCAAGATCATGACATCGTCTGCATTGAGTCCTTGGAGCAACGGAGTCTGTGAGTGTCAAAATGCAGTCATTGGTGACATTGTTAGGAAGATAATGGCTGATAGCCAGTGTGAATTGGATGCGGCCTTGGCATGGGCAGTATCGGCAAGAAATGCTCTCACCAACTACTCAGGCTTTTCTCCTAACCAACTTGCTTTCGGTCAAAACCCTGGTCTGCCTAATGTGTACGCAAATGATCCTCCAGCCTTGGAACCTTCACCACCATCGAAAATTGTGAGAGACAACTTGAACGCTCTTCATTTAGCTAGACAAGAGTTTATAAAGACCGAATCAGATGAACATTTGGCTAGGGCTCTGCGGCACAACGTACGTTCGAGTGACCTAAACGACATCCAGAATGGAGATGAAGTCTTCTACAAAAGAAATGACAGTCATGAGTGGCACGGTCCCAGAATTGTAATAGGCAGAGATGGGAAACAAATTCTAAGACACGGTGGTGTCTACGTGCGAGTGCACGTATGTCGTCTAGCGCATGTGCCGGAGCAAGATGCTACAGTTGAAAGTGGTGTCAGCAGTGATGAAAAGAACAATGTTGTCCAGGAGAAGCCTAATGACGATCTTCTGCAAGTGCTGAATGACTATCCACCAGATGACGAGTCGGAAGATGGTGTGGTTCCAATTTTTGAGCCTCCCACAGTTTCTGTTCTGATTAATCAGCCTCCCAAAGTTTCTGTTGGTCAATGTATAAAGGGAATACTTCAGAAAGTGGAGAGTTGGTGTCTGGAAGGATTATGAGTCGGGCAGGTAAAGCCACTGGAAAGTACAAACACTGCTATAATTTGAAGAGGGACTCTGATGGCAGCATTGATTGGATAGATTTGGAGAAGGATCTTAGTGAATGGGAAGTGGTTGATGATGATGCAGAAATGCTTGTTCTTTTCAACTCTGAGGCTGTATTATGCACTAAGAAAAATGAAATTACAAATTGGCAGAAAATTGATGCGTATGAGGAAGTAGATGATGTTGGGCAAGGTGCCATAACGGTTCGATGGGTTCTGACAGAAAAACTGAAAAATGGAAAGCCTATTGTTAAGGCCCGCTTAGTCACCAAAGGATTTGAGGAACACACAGTGGATCTCCAAAAAGACTCGCCTACTTGTTCAAAAGAAGCGGTGCGTTGGCACTTTCTTTGGCCTCCACCAACCAGTGGGATTGCCACACTATGGACGTGAAAGCTGCCTACTTGCAAGGTAACGACATTGAGAGAGTTGTTCATTTACGTCCTCCGCCTGAATATGCAAATGGTAAGTTATAGAGACTAAAGAAAACTGTTTACAGCCTTTGTGATGCTGCTAGGCATTGGTATCTGGGCGTAAAATATCAGTTGCTGAGTCTCGGAGCTAAAGTGTCATCACTGGATTCAGCGCTGTTCTCTTGGAGCAATGGTGATAAAGTCGAAGGCATTGTATGCATCTACGTCGACAACTTCCTCTGGGCTGGTACACATGAGTTCGAATAGCAAGTGATAAACCGTTTGAATTAAATATTCCTCATCGGAAGTTCAGAATCAAAAGCCTTCAAATACGTTGGTCTCAGTGTCATCTCCAACATCGATGGCAGCATAACGCTCGACCAATTCCAGTATGCTTCATCTTTGAAACCAGTCACGCTGAGTAAACATCGTGCAGCAGTAAAATCAGGGGAGCTGTCCGAGTCTGGGAAAACGGAGTACCGAGCATTAATTGGGCAACTCAATTGGACTGCCACACACACTCGGCCAGATATTGCCTTTGATGTGTGTGAGTTGAGTGTGAATAGCAACCGAGCTACCGTAGCGGATTTGCTTAGACTCAATAAGGTGATCTCAAGGGTGAAGACTGACAACATGAAGCTATACATTCTAAGAATGGGGCCGATCGACAACTGTCATATAGAGTGCTTTTCGGATGCCTCATTTACCAGCCTTGTAGGCAATGGATCTCAGGAAAGTTTCGTGATCTTCCTATGAGATGCTAGTGAGGCAAGATGTCCTATATTCTGGCAGACAAGAAAGATCAGGAGGGTCGTCAAATCAACCTTATCTGCTGAGGCGTTGGCGCTGCTTGAATGTGCTGAGACTGCTGTATATCTCTCCAACATATTGTGTGAGGTTTCTGGATGTGAAAAGATCAAAATAAAGTGTTTCGTCAACAACAAGAGTCTGGTGGACGCCCTTTACTCCTGTAGAAGCGTAGAAGACAGGAGATTGCACACTGAAATTTCTGTATTACAAGACATGTTGGAGCAAGGGGAGATTGATGAAGTATCTTGGGTGGATACATCACAACAACTGGCTGATTGTCTCACCAAGAAAGGTGCCTCGACCGAGCTGCTGCGTGCAGCAGTCAGCCGAGACTAAAAAGTTTATAATACTTCAAGAGACATCACATATGTGTATGTGGCCACAGACTGCGTCTTAATAGTAATTAAACAAAAGTACTTGGGCAGTGTGATGAGTAAGGATGGTAGTCTGGAGGGTGAAGTGCTCGAAAGGGTACAGCAGGGAAGGATGGTTGCTGGTTCGTTGAAAGCAGTGATAAGAAACAGGGAGGTGAGCATGGAAGTGAAAAAGTTGTTACATGACAGTATTGTGATACCAACTCTGACATATGGAAGTGAAGCTTGGACCCTGTTGGAAGGACAGAAGTCAAGTGTGAGAGCAGTGGAAATGAGTTATTTGAGAGGAGCATGTGGAGTCACATGGAGAGACAGACTAACAAATGAGGAAGTGAAGGAGCGTTGTGGTGTGGTTGAGGATGTGATGGGAAGCGTTAGGAGAAACATGTTAAGGTGGTTTGGGCAAGTGGAGAGGATGGAGAGTGAAAGATTGACGAGGAGGGTGTATGTGAGTGAGGTGGAGGGGGCGAGAGGGAGGG
>JAGKTI010002657.1:44598-64779 GCA_018397915.1 Birgus latro | reverse complement strand
ATAAAGATGTATGTATATATATATATATTTACATACTGCATACATACTACATACTATATCTATCGCTAGTAGGCTGTGGTGTGGCAAGAATCACACTCGGCCAGCAACCAAGAGGTTCTGGGTTTGAATCCTGGGCCAACCATGAGACCCTGGGTAAGGTCTACTCTAGCCTGTTGGTACCTAAAACTGATATACAGTTTGGATCTGGATCTACAATGCAACAGTTATATATCATAGTCTGGGGGAATGTTTGATGCTTCTGCGAGTTATGCAGTAGTATAAAACACTGCTGGAGTTCCAGGTCATTGCTCACACTATCCGTTACAGGTTACTCACACCTGGCAGATCAACGTTCAAAACCTAGAAAAGAAATAATTTTGAATACACTAGATAAAACATCTAGTAGATCATCATCATCATCACTTTACTTTTCTCCCAACATAATGGAACAGGTTAGATCCTGAAACTGGAAAAGGAAACCATGAAGTAGAAAATGCTATCAGCTGACTAGGCTTTTATCAATGAAATGGACTATTCACCAGTTCATGCACAATTCAAACCTCCAGGATAATCATCATTATCATCTCAACCACTTCTTCCCACCCAAGGATGAGGTAAGGGGCTAAAGAGCAAGAGAAAACCTGACAGGAGCACTAAACAACACCATGTCCAATGAAACAGGTCACACTCTCATTCATGCACCATTAACCCCCACCACGCTAATTCTTATCAACCTGGTTACTTTCTTTGAGTCACTATTTTTTTTTTTTTTTGATGTTATCAGATCCAGTGTTTCTGAGCTCGAACTCTTCATCACCCTCATCTTTTTGTAATTTATGCCTCTTGGGTGCAAGTGAGGGCAGCGATAAGTCGCTAATACCGCAGGAGGTAGACGGGCATGAGTCCACCACTGCTGAGCTACAAACAATAACTGAATTACTAACTACAGTAATCCCTCCATTATTCAGACGCCCAATACTCAGACACCCCCACTATTCGGATATCGTGGGCTGCCCAACCCCCAAAATGCCAAAAAATTCGAAAAAATTCGGGAAAAAATCGATTTTTTTTGGACCGCGTCAGTTTGAATTTCCCGCGCGCACCGATCGCCTGTGTTTACGTGCGTTGCGCCTCTCTGTCGGTCCCCATTACCCACTCAGTTGCTGCCTCGTGAACACCTCCGACAATGGCGGCCGAAGTGATTGCTTTTGTGGTGATACCCTACCTCCTACAGTGCTTGATACTGCTCTTCACCTTCTTCATCATGTGTGTGATGATGGCCCCGCCACCTGAGAAGAGGAAGAAAGTGGTTCTGACTCTGGAGAAGAAGAGGCAGATATTGGAGAAGGTGCACGCCGGGTGGTCAACAAGACGTATCGTACGTGAGTTTAACCTCCCTCACTCCACCTTGTTTGATATCAAGAAGTCCCGAGACAAACTACAGCAGTACACGGCTGATTTCGCTTAGAAGACCAAACGAAACGTGGAGAGGAAGGTGATGTTTACTCCTAAGTATGCAGACATCAACCGGTCCACGTTGATTTGGTATCGACAACAACGTGCCGCAGGTGTGTTGGTACGTGGAATGGAGCTGAAAGCTGCTGCTGAGAAGTTCGCAAGGCTACACGACGCCTCAGACTTCAAGGCATCTGAAGGTTGGCTCTTCACGTTCAAGTTACGACATGGACTTACCAATCGTAAGGCCCATGGTGAAGCTCTGGACGCTAACGACGAAGGAGTAGAACAGTTTCGGCAGAAGGTGAAGGGCTTGACTGATTGGGAGGGCCTCACTCTCGGTCAAGTTTACAACAATGACGAAACTGGCAGCTTCTTGTTCGTAAGTACCCTAACTTCATGCCTAACCTGTTTTCATCATGCTGTAAATGTGTTAAAAAATTACCAAAAATGTTAATCATAATTTCCTGCTTGCAATTTAAATTTTTCATGCATGGTTCTTAAGTGCACCAGCTAGGAAAAAGGTGGAAGGCAGTGAATTTCATATTCGGTCATAACCTAACCTAACCTAACCTAACCTAACCTAACCTAACCTATGCTTACCATAAAGATTTTCATGCCTAACCTGTTTTCATCATGCTGTAAATGTGTTAAAAAATTACCAAAAATGTTAATCATAATTTCCTGCTTGCAATTTAATTTTTTCATGCATAGTTCTTAAGTGTACCAGATAGGAAAAAGGTGGAAGGCAGTGAATTTCATGTCCGGTCCTAACCTAACCTAACCTAACAGTGTAAATCATAATTTCCTGCTTTTAATTTAATTCTTTCATGCATAGTTCTTAAGTGCACCAGCTAGGAAAAAGGTGGAAGGCAGTAAATTTCATGTCTGGTCATAACCTAACCTAACCTAACCATTTTTCTGGCAGCAATTTACATCATTTACTGTATTTGATGCTTTGTATCCAATAATTTAGTGCATAAAATATGAGAAAAGATGATTTCCATGTCAGATACTTACTTATACTATGCTGGCAAGTTCTGAGCACCTATGACTCAGTCACCTCTAAATCATCATTTTTTGGTTAAAATTCAATAAATTCATGCTTTGTGTGCATTATTTATGTGAAATGGGACCTAAATAAGTGCTATACATGTCCAGTAGGGAGGTAGGAAGGTAGTTTTGTGATTTAGGTTAGGTTAGGTTAGGGTCATGAAAAACCAGTGCTGGAGCTTCAGGGCCCAATATCCGGACAAAACCAATATCCGGACATGCCTTTGGCTCTATTATGTCGGATAATGGAGGGATTACTGTATGCAGTATGTGGAAACTACGGTGAGGCAGAGCTTGGTAACTGCTCTGATGGCGTATAGGGAGACTCAACATTCCCACGGAAACCAATGATGCTTCCCGTGCTTGAAATTATAGCATGGAGACCCATCGCCTCATATTAGGCAATCAGTGCAGCCAGGGGTGGGCAAGATATCACCTCATATAAGGCAATGAGCACGGTGGGGATTAAGCAGGCCACACTCTCATTCACTAACCATTAAACAGGCCACACTCTCATTCACTCACCATTAAACAGGCCACCCTCTCATTCACTCACCAATAAACAGGCCCCACTTTCATTCACTCACCATTAAACAGGCCCCACTCTCATTCACTCACCATTAAAAAGGCCACACACTCATTCACTCACCATTAAACAGGCCAAACTCTCATTCACTTGCCATTAAACAGGCCACACTCTCATTCACTTGCCATTAAACAGGCCACACTACCAAGCAGTCACCATTCAAGCCCCAGGAATCCTGCCTCCACAGCACAAGCATAGCTTTCCACACAAATGTGCTTCACATTATCTAGCAGGTAGAATCAATCTGACGACAACTGCATCCCTGGGTAAAACTGGGTGCCAAACCCTTGTCAAACATTCCTCCGTACAAAATTGTTCCAACCAGCTCAACTGCCAGTCAGCTCTCTTCAGAATGAAGTAAAACTCATTTCAAATGAACAAACTACAAGAAACTGTCAAGTACACAGGTTACATCTAATTTGGTAATATAACACTTAATGATAGTCAAACCTGGTCTGTCAATCATACCATTATCATCTTAGTCCTGTTTCCTGTTATGAGAAATGATATCTACATGAAAAATACTTTTTCTTTCACAACATAAACCTGAAAGAGAATTCCTGTATCAACTTCCCCATTCCATGGTAAGGGTATGTACTTTTTTGGCATTTGAGGAAGAGGAAGAGTGCTCAGATGGCTCAGAATTCGGTAAAACTGAAATTCAGGAAAATACAGCACAATATAGCAAAAGTTTCCTTTTCTTTCTTCTTCACTTTTTGACATATCTGGTAGCAGCCTGTGCCAATACACAGCACCTGTCATTACATGACAAACACATAATATACCTAGGAACATAAAACAGTTACACAAATATTATCAAACCTTCTACAACAACATCCCACTTCCAGACATTCCAACACTAACAATGAAGAAACACCCAGAGAGTCACTTCACACACAGGGCAATACAACAACTTGATGATAACACCATACTACAAGGCCACCTCCTGACATCCATCAATTAGCAATGTCCTTAAATAGAGATAATGAGTCCATCTAGCTAGGCTTAGAACAAGACATCACCCAGTACTCCTCAGCTACTGCCTTAGTTTTGGGTTGGGTGAAATGGCAGTGACAAATGCCCAACTTGAAGAATAGGCCCTCACAACATAACACCTATAATGGAGCACTGCACAGCACATGCTGAACTGGTAGAGACGTGAAGAGGTAGAGAGGTGGCCTGCAGTCCTAATGGACCCATGTTTGAATCCCAGCTGGGACAGGGAACAGTTTAAATATCTGAATTTCATTAAAGCAGGCTTTACTGATCTGCCAGAAGGCCTGCCAACAGGTCATAAAAATACCCCTGCTAATACCAGCACACCAGTCCTATTTCAGACAGCCCTAGAATGTATTCAATATGGATGGTAGGTGTTAGCACCAAAGTGGTAACATGTGGAGGTGTATGGAATGTAGGAGGACAACTGGGCCTTGAGAACAGGTTGTGAAGCCTATGCTCAGAGTCGGACACATTAAAAATAATAATAATAATAATAATACTCAGACACAATATCAAAGGTGCTTGGAACCTATGAAACAACCCCATAGGAGCAGTTACTTACCTGCAGTTAACGTGTCTACTCAATCTGACGGACCATGGTTGAAAAACAGCAACAACATATTCAGTGTCCTAGGATCTCTTCAGCATAGTAAAAATATGGCATTACCCAAAATACAATGTAAAGCAGGTATTCCAGAATCAAAGGGTTTACTTTACATTAACCAAAATTTGCGAGAGCCTGAGTAAATTTACCTGTCCTGTAACCTTGGCTATGGGGCGGGCGAGCCTGGATGATGCCTCTGCCACTCGAGTCACCAGGTGCATCACCTTCTGCCGCTTGGATGGTGGTGGGGACCCACTTTTTCCCCTACCTTCATCCACCTGCTCTTCACCCTCACACCCTGTCACAACTTGAAGCAGGATGGGGCCACTGGTACTGCCTGAAAACATTGCAAATAGTACAGCAAGTAGTCTGGTATCCTGCCCTTAAATGTTTTGGACTAGGACATTATAGCCTCAGGTCCCTACACTCCTAAGATGGTAATATGGGATTGGCTGTTACTGTTTACCATTAAAAGTCCTCATTACTTGTTGCCTTTATATACATTCTTTTTTGCAATTAGGTCTAACATAAATTACAAAATGTCTACCTATGCAAGTTCCATTAATACCTACAATGCTGATTTATCAATTTCTTGAAATCTGCAGTACCAGCAGGGTGACATAAAAGAACATATTCCTGACATAGTCTTGTGGTAGCTATGAACAGTGACAGACAGGGAGAAAGAATTTATAAGTACACTTCCAACACAGCAAATCTCAATGGCACTGGAGAGGATACTCCAATACTTAACACTTTAACAGCAGGATGAAAGATGAGAAAAAAATAACTGAATGTAAATAAAGCCAAGCACATCAAACATATGCTGCTAAGAGGCACAAATAGCTTAAAATACAGTGAGAAGGAAATGGTTATTCATGTGGAAAACTGAAGAAAGGGAATAGAGATATGCTTTGCACATAAACAGCCAAAAATACTGATATGACTGTACAAGAAAAAATAATATACCATGATGCTACGCCACTGATTATGGAAAATCTACGCTGACCATGTGGTCTTATAAAAAAATTCATAACCTCTTCAACAGGGTAATGTCTTGCTACCATCAGACAGGCTTATCCTCCTAAGGAAAGACTTCTGGAACTGGAGAGGTTAAATATCACCTTTATTATGCTCATCTTGACTAGGGAGCTCTCCTAAACTGAACAAAACTTCTGGTGGCTAGTAGCAAGAATTTACTTGAGAGGATGTTTTTGTACTGAAGAGGTTAGTGTATACCTGTCAGTGCTGCATACTGCTCTGGACTCAGTGTAATAACTTGAGTGACTTCTTGACTTTCCTCCCCTTCATCATCACCCGTGGCTGTGGCTGGCAAAAGAGCCGGCAAGCATGGAGACAAATGAACCGGTGACGATGCTGGAGATGGGTCTATGGTCTTGGTTTCGGCTTTGCCAGAAGTGCATTTATCTTCTCTCTTTTTAGATTCCTCTTCGACAGGTGGGTCTTTTGGTAATGTGTTGGTGGGAATCAGAGGGAGTTCCTGTATAGATCAATTGGTACTCTAAGCCCTGTAATCAAGCTGCGTGCTTTACTGAAATTTTTTTACTACCTACAGAAACTTTTATTCAGAGTTGGGGAGAGAATGTAAGTCACATCTAACCGCTTCAATTTGAAGTCTCTCCAAAGCTGAATAAAAGTGGAGAGAGCAATAGTAAAATTTTAAAAATGTCAGAAGATTGATGGGGTTAAACAAGGACACCCAGAAGAGCAAATTTAAACACACATAAATGAAGCTGAGCTGTCCTTGTCCTTATATTTGTCATAATTATATCACTACTTCCTTGGGACATTAGTAACATTTTAACAAAATTTTTATGATGATCTTCAAATCACTTTTCCTGTAATCTTGTAGAGAGAGAGAGAGACAGAGAAATGAAAATGTAATCTCTATTCACTTAAGTGGCTGATATACTTACAGATAATTCTCTCAGAGCTTTCACAACTATAGACAAGCGTATATTTTATCTTCTAACTAACACTACAAGATGTTATTCAGCCAAGTGAAATGTCCAACAGTTACAAAGGTCAACATACTTAACTCCTGACTGATTTATTTCACCCACTACATATTTCATTTACCAGCACCGTGTTGTACATATTCATAGCTTTATACTAATGCTATTATTCCAGTAAATTTTTTACTATTAGTTTACACAATATACATGGACTGTAAAATATCTGCAATTAATTTAACTTATACAGTATGTTAACTTTCTCCTGTATGTGTAGAATTCAACAGAGAAAAGTGATCTTCAAGCATTAAAAACATGCACTAATTTTTTACACAAAATTTTACTTTAAAGTGATTTATAACAAGGATTGACTCTATCAAACTGATTCTATCGGATACGTTTATGTGAAGCTACAGAACGTGGTGAATGTTTTTGGCGTATCCAACAGAGCCAGGATTCCGGAGGCTTGAATGATGAGTGAATGGCAGTGTGGCCCATTGGATTGGGCAAATTTGGGCTGTCTGGACATTGCTACTCCTCACCCTGCCTTAGGGTAGGAAAGGAGGTCCAGATGATGATGATGATATAACAAGGATTTCAGTAAATGCAAGATTGTTAAAACAATTTTTTCTCATATCATCCAGATATATCCTTCATTCACTGAACTTTTCCTCCAGCCAACTAACGAAGACTAAATCTGAATTTTCCACCAAGGAGCTTTGCGGTTACTGTGAGAAGCAAGGTAAACCAAGGCCCGAATTCAGGACAACGGTTTAAATGTGAGGTTTGAAGCTGATTCAAACCACGGACTGGGGATTACTTGATCCCAGATTACAGCCTAGGGTTTAACCTAGGTTGGACTGTATCACAGATAATCCGAGGTGACTAATCTGGGACTTACACCTCAGCTTGAAGCACACATTCAGACATGGTGATCACAACCAATCAGCACACATTTTTAGCTTAACTGGGATTTGAATGTGGTGGGAAAATCAGCCTCTAAAGAAAAGTGAAAGTAGCTCCTTTACCAGTTAGTAGATTACTATATCAAAAAAAGAAAAAAAAAAAGGAAAAAAAAAGAAACTATAACACGAGTGAATAAAAAAAACCATGACTCTTCATGAATAATGAAGTACTGGTAAGTTAGTCAGCTTTAGTGAGGTGCATAAACACTTTACATTTACAGTTCATCACTTCTGTATTACCACATCAGCTGTCACTTTATCTGCCGAATGTGAACTTGATAATCACAAGTCTTAAAATGAGTCATTATCAGCTGCTCATTACAGATAAGATATAACAGTATCACGAACTGACGCAAATTATATCAAACCGCTATTACAAGGGAGGGGGGATTTATAAATAGCCTGTTTAAATGTGAATAACCACTGCTCATGCTTCTCTTAAACATATCTAGATTTCTGATAAAGCATATGTTGATATACTTTGGGTACATCCATCCATCCATCATCCAATCCTGTTCTGCCCCATGAGGAGCGTAGGAGCCCGGGGCTCGGCAAATTTGTCCTGACATTTAAGATGAAAGTGACCAGCCTCACTCATCCCTGAGTGGCATTACATGAGCAATAAACCCCAACCACCACTTGGATATAAACCTTCACCAACTCAATCCGACTGGAGCGCCGTAATTACCCAATAAACCACCAGGCACCATAATTTGGTTATATGATTACCACCTAGTGTAGTAAATGGTTTCCTGGTGTACAGGAACCATTTGGCTTGTCACTCAGTGTGGTCACCCACAGGCAGAAGGAAGAGGAAAGAATGAAGGAAAGAAAGACAAAAGAGGGAGTGTAAAGTCACCTGTAGGCAGAAGGACGAGGAAAGAATGAAGTAAAGAAAGACAGAAGAGAAAGGAAGGAAAGAAGAAAGAAGAGGAAAGGAGAGACACCTGTGAGCAGCACTACATTGTGTGAGTGGATGGTGAGCGCCCCCACCCACCACCTGGTACAAAATATATATATACTGTATATTCATTGAATAAAGTGTTTACATTACAGTAAGCTACTGCTTGTAAAACTGACAGTTTTATGATTCCACCATATAGTGATATATAATAGTTTACATTTTACTCAGATAACAGTTTTGATACAAAGGTACAGCAACCTCTCCCCCTTCCATGATCAGTGTGTAACTGAGGAAGAGCTCGGTCCGCCAGGCAGCCGCAAGGAAGTAATCATGCAATGTTGCCAAACAGAAAGCTGTAAAAGTGCTAAACTGGATGTCAAAACATGGTAAACTATGGGTGAACAGTTCAGAATGTCATGTTACACGCACACGCTCGATACAGAATAAAGACTAAGGCCCGAATGCTTCCACTACTGACAGAGTTCTATGACAAAGATGTAAGTTACGGTAATAACAGGCCATTGTTTGGCTTGCAAAGCTTTCTCAACGCTGGGAGGAGAAGGAAGTTTGATACTGTACTTAATTTTTATAACATTACCACAAATGTCACCCAGCAGTCTCCTTTCCACAAACTCTTCAGTCTGTATAAATGCTTGGAATGAATAATCTCATATTCATGTTGACACCAGCCATGATCTGTCAATCCACCCCCTTGAGGCAGTTTAAACAGCAGATGGACTGGACATTAGATTAAGCACCAGAGTTGCTCAAAACCTCATTCTGAGTATCGGTGATCTGAGATTATGTTGTAATTCAGGTTTTAAACAGGGGATCAGGTTCAAAACTGAGACCTGAACTTGAGCCAAAGAATCTAGTAAGACTAAGGATTTACTGTACATTAACTGCCTTGTTTCTATGCCACCTGTGAGGATCAAATCAACACATGTATAACAGTTAATTTCAGTAAATTTGTAGTCATGCATGACTAAAAACTGTGCAATTAAATTTCCATGCCAAAAAGAGAATAAATCTGAAAGGTTAAAAATTTCATGAGCTGACAGTTTAGGACTAGGAAGTTTCATTCATTCTTTCATTATCAGTGTTGCCCAAGAGAAGCGTAGGAGTCTGGGGCTAGGTAAGTTGGTCTTGACATTTAAGATCAGAGTGACCAACCTCATTCATCCTTTAGTGGCATTACGTGAGCAATAAACCCCAACCATCCCCTAGATATAAACCTGCACCGGCTCAATCTGACTGGAAAGTCTTAATTGCCCACTAAACCACCAGGTGCCATAATTTGGTTATATGGCTACCACCCAGCATAGTAAATGGTTTCCTGGTGTACAGGAAACCATTAGTCTTGTCACGTGGTGTACAGTCACTCATAGACTAATGGAAGAGAAAAGAATGATGAAAAGAAAGACAGAAGAGGAAGGAAAGAAGGAAGGAGGAAAGGAAAGGGCAGTCACCTGAAAGCAGCACTACATCGAGTGAGTGGATGGTGAGCATCCCCACCTACCTCTAACTAGGGAGTTAACTATAAGTACTGGCTAAAAATAAAGGTGAGCGAAGTGAGTGCAAGAATTATCCTGGCAAAAGTTTATTGAGTGTGGTTGGAAAGGTATATGGAAGAATTATAATAAAGTAAGAGAGATATCAGAAGTCCTAGTGAGTGATGAACAGGGTGGCTTTAGGAACAGTACGGATGTGTGGATAAAATATCTGCAGTGAGACAGATAGTGGAGAAGGCTTGTGAGAAGGACTATAAGGTATTTATGGTATTCATGGATCTGGAAAAAGCATATGTCAATGTAGATAGAGAAAGACTGTGGAAGGTTCTGTGCATGTATAGTGTAGATGGTAAGCAGCTAGGTGCTGTCAAGAGTTTTCATGATGGCAGTGAAGCATGTGTAAGGGTTAATGGGCATCTAAGTGAATGGTTCATGATCGGTGTGGGAATGCGACAAGGTTGGGAGATGTCCCCACGGTTGTTCAATATATACAGTATATGGATGAGGTGATGAGATAAGTAAAACACAAGTAATGGAGAGGGAGATGGCATTGGTAAAGAATGGTGATGGATGGAATATCTCAAATTTGTTGAATGCTGATGATACAGTACTACTTGCATATACCGGAAAAGAACTTGGTAGACTAGCGCAGTGTTTTGCTGATGTCTGTGAGGATTGTGCCTTGAGTGTAAATGTAAAAAGGATTAAAGTGATGGTCATTGAGCGAGAAGGTGACTCCCAATGCGATGTTGCAGTGAATGGAGAGAGACTGGAGTTGGTGAGAGAGTTGAAATACCTGGCTACAGTGATAGAAAAGAGAGGAAAATGTGCAAAATAAGTGGAAAGTAGAGTGACACAAGGAAGAAAGGTAGCTGGTGCAATGAAGGCCCTGATAAGAAACAGAGGCTTGAGTGTTGCAGCTGTACAAGGCTTACGTGAAGGAGTAAAAGTGCCAACTTTAAAATGTGGATGTGAAACTGGTGTGGCATGAAAATGAAAAGTCAGAAATGAGAGCAGTGGAGATGGGACTGCTGAGGAATGTACGTGGAGTACAGTGATTCGTGAATGATATGCATTGAGGAAGTCTGTGGACACCAGAATCAAAGAGAATGTACTGGGATGGTATGGTCATGTGGAGAGAATGGATAACAATAGAGTGGTGAAAAATGTATATATAAGCGAATTTGAGGGAGGGAAGAGGCGAGGTAGGCCAAGGAGAAGGTGGAGGGATATAGTGGATGAGTGTGTGAGGAAGAGAGGTTTGGAAGTCAAAGAGGCTGGGAGACTGACAAGAGATCGAGCTGGCTGAATGAATATTGTGAGGAGAAGCGCATGATCAGGGATTTGGCACCCCTTTTAACATGACAGCATCCGGATTGACTCTATAGGATACATTTATGTGAAGCTACAGAACATGGTGACTGTTTTTGGCGTATCAGATACAGCCAGGATTCTGGGGGCTTGAATGATGAGGGAATGGAAGTGTGGCTCATTGGAGTGGGCAAATGGGCTGTCTGGACATTGCTACTCCTCACCCTGCCCTAGGGTGGTAGTTATGATGATGATGATTGTAGGAAAACTAGGCAAACCACACTCACTGGCCTCACAACGTGAACTGGCAAGGTCCCTGGTTGCATACCGCAGAAACCTTCCGATGACATCATCACTCGTGACTTAGCAGGTGTGTGCGTGCGCACACACACTAACAACAACATGCACTAACACTCTCGTCCTCTCTTCTTAATTTGACAGAAGATTCCAAGGACGAAGCTGGACGGTCTATTTGCATCTGATACACACTATGTATCCAATACATAGACTTTTGTGAGAGTACCATCAACACCCGATATGCACTATGTATCCAATACATACACTTTTGTTTAATTACTATCAAGACCCAGTCTGTGGCCACATACAGATATGTGATGTCTCTTGAAGTATTATAAACTTTCTAGTCTCGGCTGACTGCTGCACGCAGCCGCTCGGTCGAGGCACCTTTCTTGGTGAGACAATCAGCCAGTTGTTGTGATGTATCCACCCAAGATACCTCATCAATCTCCCCCCACTCCAACATGTCCCGCAACACAGCAATATCAATGTGCAATCTCCTGTCTTCTACGCTCCTACAGGAGTAAAGGGCGTCCACCAGACTCTTGTTGTCGACGAAACACTTTATTTTGATCTTTCCACATCCAGAAACCTCACGCAATATATTGGAGAGATATATAGCAGTCTCAGCACATTCAAGCAGTGCCAACACCTCAGCAGATAAGGTAGATTTGACGACCCTCCTGATCTTTCTTGTCTGCCAGAATATAGGACATCTTGCCTCACTAGCATCTCGTAGGAAGATCACAAAACTTTCCTGAGATCCATTGCCTACAAGGTTGGCAAATGAGACATCTGAAAAGCACTCTATATGACAGTCCTCGATCGGCCCCATTCTTGGAATGTATAGCTTCATGTTGTCAGTCTTCACCCTTGAGATCACCTTATTGAGTCTAAGCAAATCCGCTACGGTAGCTTGGTTGCTATTCACACTCAACTCACACACATCAAAGGCAATATCTGGCCGAGTGTCCGAGTGTGTGTGGCAACCCAACTGAGTTGCCCAATTAATGCTCGGTACTCCGTTTTCTCAGACTTGGACAGCTCCCCTGATTTTACTGCTGCACGATGTTTACTCAGCGTGACTGGTTTTAAAGATGAAGCATACTGGAATTGGTCGAGCGTTATGCTGCCATCGATGTTGGAGATGACATTGAGACCAACGTATTTGAAGGCTTTTGATTCTGAACTGCCGATGAGGAATATTTGACTCAAACGGTTTATCACTTGCTGTTCGAACTCATGTGTACCAGCCCAAAGGAAGTCGTCCACATAGATGCATACAATGCCTTCGACTTTGCCACCATTGCTCCAAGAGAACAGCGCTGAATCCAGTGATGACACTTTAGCTCCGAGACTCAACAACTGATCTTTTACGCGCAGATACCAATGCCTAGCAGCATCATAAAGGCCGTAAACATTTTTCTTTAGTCTCCATAACTTACCATTTGCATATTCAGGCAGAGGACGTAAATGAACAACTCTCTCAATGTCGTTACCTTGCAAGTAGGCAGCTTTCACGTCCATAGTTTAGCAATCATTCTGGTTGGTGGAGGCCAAAGAAAGTGCCAAACGCACTGCTTCCTTTGAACAAGTAGGCAAGTCTTTTTGGAGATCCACTGTGTCTTCCTCAAATCCTCTGGCGACTAAGCGGGCCTTAACAATAGGCTTTCCATTTTTCAGTTTTTCCGTCACGACCAATCGAACCGTTATGGCACCTTGCCCAACATCATCTACTTCCTCATATACATCATTATTCTGCCAATTTGTAATTTCATTTTCCTTAGTGCATAATACAGCCTCAGAGTTGAAAAGAACAAGCATTTCTGCATCATCATCAACCACTTCCCATTCGCTAAGATCCTTCTCCAAATCTATCCAATCAATGCTGCCGTCAGAGTCCCTCTTCAAATTATAGCAGTGCTTGTACTTTCCAGTGGCTTTACCTGCCCAACTCATAATCCTTCCAGACACCAACTCTCCACTTTCTGAATGTATTCCCTTTATACGCTGACCGACAGAAACTTTGGGAGGCAGATTAATCGGAATAGAAACTGTGGGAGGCTCATCAATTGGAACCACACCATCTTCCGACCCGTCATCTGGTGGATAGTCATTCAACGCTTGTGGAGGATCGTCATTAGGATTCTCCTGGACAACATTGTTTCTTCTCATCACTGCTGACACCACTTTCAACTGCAATATCTTGCTCTGGTGCACGCGCTAGACGACATACGTGCACTCACACGTAGACACCTCCGTGTCTCACCAGAATTTGTTTTCCATCTCTGCCTATTACAATTCCGGGACCGTGCCACTCATGACTGTCATTTCTTTTGCAGAAAACTTCATCTCCATTTCGGATGTCGTTTAAGTCACTCGAACGTACGTTGTGCCGCAGAGCCCTAGCCAAACGTTCATCTGATTCGGTCTTTATAAACTCGTCTAGCTAAATGAAGACCGTTCAAGTTGTTTCTCACAATTTTCGATGGTGATGAAGGTTCCAAGGCTGGAGGATCATCTGCATACACATTAGGGAGACCAGGGTTTTGACCAAAAACAAGCTGGTTAGGAGAAAAGCCTGAGTAGTTGGTGAGAGCATTTCTTGCCGATACTGTCCATGCCAAGGCCACATCCAATTCACACTGGCTATCAGCCATTATCTTCCTAACAATGTCACCAATGACTGCATTTTGATGCTCACAGACTCCGTTGCTCCAAGGACTCTCTGCCGACGTTGTCATGATCTTGATATTGAAGGCCTCTCCCAATGCTCACATTTCCGCTTTGTTGAATTCACAGCCACTGTCTGTAGGAATTTTTCTAGGTGCGCCAAACACAACTATCCAGCTCCAAAATATTCCTTTGATAATGGTGGGCGAACACTTATCCGCGATTACTATCGCATTACAATACCTGGTTGCCAAATCAACAAGGACTAAGAAATAATGCCTTCCCTAAGCTTTTAAATCCATGGCTATGGCTTCGTTAAACTTAGACGCCATGGGCAAACTGACTACGGGTCGGGGCTTGGCTTTCTTAAATCTGCAACAGACTGTACAACCATCAGATACAGCCTTGATAGCCTGTTCCAGTTTTGAACTTTTAATTCCCGCATCTGTGATCAGTTTACTTAATTTTGCCGATGTTGGGTGTCCAAATTGCCTGTGAAGCTTCAAAGTGGTTTTTCTACATCACCCCCACGAGATGCCAACATGATTGTTTCACAAAATTCACGACCTAGTCATAAAGAAATTGGAAGTAAGTAATAGCCTGCAGATGAGGACTTTAAATCAATGATAGTTCCACAAATTTTGACCTGGTCAGTTCCAAGGTTAATCAACATTTTTGCTTTTTTCATGGAACGTCTACTCAACAGCAAGGGAATATTGCAGTCCACAACATCAGTCACAATGGTAGCACACATGTTTCCAATGTAGCAGGGCAGAGTAACACGTTTGAGGGAAGAAACTGTGACACCATCAGCAAAAGTAAACGTTGAGGATGACGCTTCTTCTCTTATAGCATCACGTTCGTAATCAGTGAGCTCACTTAGATAGCAAATGATCCATTCAACTCCACATAAAGTTGTAGAACACCCTATGTCTAGAAGAGCACATCCCTTAGATTCTTCTACTAGAGTCTGTGACTTACCTCTACTAGCGACATCATCCGCACAGCCCATAAATAACAACAGATGCACTGTTTCAGAATTCTCTTCTCAACTGCCGTCATTTTTGTATGCATCTGGACAGTCACAAGCCCAATGAAATCTAGAATCACATACAAAACACCTCGATACCTTTCCGTCAGACCCAAGTAGGTTCTGCCTCCTGCTGGTGGATGAGTGTTGGGGGATTCTAGCAGATACGGTTGAACATCGGCCACTGCCATGACGTCGATCACGTACTGCACCACCCCGCAACATTCTCCGTCCTCGTCGAGTACCTCTAGCATAAAACGTTTCCTCACCCTCAACTTCGTCACTCCAAAATACTGGTTCGCCTTTCACCCCCCGGGAGGACGCCGATGCCTCATTTTGCCTGCCAATTTCACCAGTAAAAATACGATTCAGGGCAGATTTCATATTTTCGTATGTCACCTCAGTTATCGCGGACATCACTAGTTGTTGCTCAGTCTGAAAGTTTGCATACAGCTAAGAGCATAAAAGCCATCACAGAATTTGGCGCTCCATGTCCTGCTTTGTAAATTTGAAATAAACATGCTCAAATTCTGTCACGAACTCACGAATGTTCATATCACCGGCTCTTCTGAAATTGTACAACTCATAAAACGATGCAAACTGTCGACGTCCTTTGTCCACGAGAAATAAACCGTCTAATTTTTTCAGCAGGGTCTGAACACCATCCTTCTGCTTCAGAACATCCGCATCAATCTCCGAAGACGCCACCCTCGCTCTTCCAGACAATGACAGGTGAATAGCTAAGGCTTGCTTTTCTTTAGCTAGGTCCGTCAGTTCACACCAAATGCCAATGTCTTTTTTCCAGCTCTCATAAGCAGAATCATTTTCAAGTTTTGGAGGCCACTTGGTCGAACACAACGCCATTTTTCCAACCATGCTCTGCTACCAGTGTAGGAAAACTAGGCAAACCACACTCACCGGCCTCACAACGTGAACTGGCAAGGTCCCTGGTTGCATACCACAGGAACCTTCCGATGACGTCATCACTCGTGACTAAGCAGGTGTGTGCGTGCGCACACACACTAACAACAATATGCACTAACAATGATGATGAAGAATGGCTAACAGTCAATACACTATGAGATTACAAACAAAATGTCCAAAAGTGGTATGGTTACTGAGATGAGATATCCATCCCACTGGGGAGTGGGGGTTGGTATATGTTGGGGAAAGGACATAGATCCATGATAATCAGCAAGTTTGAACTTTATCAAAAGCCTGCTGTGTACGTGTAAACTTTTATAACTGAAAGTAGGGAACAAATTAATGGAATGTCAGTTCCTGAAAAAGTTGTAACAGATTTTCATTAAACTTCCAATTATCAATGCAACTTCTTACACTAAGTAATCGATTACTATACCTTATTAATAAGCTTTAGAGCCTGTTTACCAGCCTCTGTGAGGTGTAGGGTTTGGCCATGTGCAATAGCAGAGGTAACTAGAGTAGATGGTTCATCAAGCAGGGCTGCCTGGGCCTTCAGGAGCTCCAGAGCTGCAGCATTAGACATGTCTGTTGACAGAATAAGATACAGCATCATCATCACCATCACCATCAACATTCCAACCTCTTTTCCCACCCAAAGATACAATGGACGTTAAAATCCAGAACAAAATTTAAGCTTACAAAGTTTTCAATGTGGCAGGTGGGGGCACCCACCATCCACTCACTCGTTGTAGTACTGCTTTGGGTGACTGCCTTTTCCTCTCTTCCTACCTTCCTCTTGTCTTTCTTTCCTTTATTCTTCCTCTTCCTTCTGCCTATGGGTAACATTACACTCCCTCTTCTGTCTTTCTCTCCTTCATTCTTTCCTCTTCCTTCTTCCTATGGGTAACTCTACACTGAGTGATGAGCCAAATGGTTTCCTGTACACCAGGAAATCATTTACAATGCTGGGTGGTAAACATAAAACCAAATTATGGCACCTGGTGGTTTAGTGTGTAGTTAAGGCGTTCCAATCGGATTAAGCCTGTGTAGGTCTATATCCATGGGGTGGTTAGGGTTTATTGCTAACATAATGCCACTCAGGGATGAGTGAGGCTGGTCACTCTCATCTTAAATGTCAGGACCTAACTGCCTAGCCCTGGGCACCCATGCTCCTCATGGAGCAACATAGGATTAGATGATGAATGGATGGATGGGCAGAGTTTTCAAAGGACAACTTCTATAACTCCTGTCTACAAAAAATAGAGTGAGGTATAATGAACAAAGAGAAAAAAAGCACTAAGGTATCCACTCACTCAATGTAGTGCTGCTCTTGGGTGACTGCCCTTTCCTCTCTTCCTTCCTTCCTCTTCTGTCTTTCTTTCCTTCATTTTTTCCTCTTCCTTCTGTCTATGGGTGACTCTATACTGAGTGACAAGCCAAATGGTTTTCTGTACACCAAGAAACTAATTACTACACTGGGTGGTAACCATAAAACCACATTAAGGCATCTGGTGGCTTAGTGGGTAATTAAGGCACTCCAATCAAATTCAGCTTGTGCAGACTTATATCCATGGAGTGGTTGGGGTATATTGGTCACGTAATGCCACTCAGGGATGAGTGAGGCTGGTCACTCATCTTACATGTCAGGACCAACTTGCCTATCCCCAGGCTCCTACATTCCTCATGGGGCAACACAGGATTAGATGATAATGATGATGATGGACCTGCAATCAATTACACATCATTTAAGTGTACAAACTTATATTTCCACCATACAAATACAGTAACACCATCTGCACATACTACTCTTCATTTTGCTATGCAGATGCATTTCGCACTTGATGTAGTGATGCCTACTTCTTCCTTTACCATTATCATTCTATTTCCAGGTCTGCTATCCTCTCTTCCTACTTCTCCCTTTCTTTCCTGTCACTTTTTATTACTCTTCTTTCCATTTCAGGTGGCTCTACACTGAGTGACATCTCTAATAGTTTCCTGTAACCCAGGAAACTATTTACAAAGCTGAGTGGTAACCATGTAACCAGATTATGGAGTGAAATGGAGCCTACTATGGTGCTCCTGTTAACTGGCTAGAGAGACACAAATGTGGCATCCACCCTGGAACCAAACCTCCACACTTTTCTCCACACCTCGCGTGGCGAGGCACCGCCAACCACTAGGGAACATTGGTTCACTACAAGGGATGGCCCTGCAGGGGTGGTTGCAAGCCTTTGGTTGATAGGTCTGCTAACCCAGACAGACTGAGGTTGATCAACAATGGCAACATCATCAATAACCACTTCACATCAGTCTTTACTTCCACCAGTGACATTCACAGGCATGAACCATGCTTATTTGCACTACGAACTCCTCTGATCATTCCTGTTCATCTGCTTTTGTTAACAGACTTTCCATGAGCTTCTTATTTTTTTTCTACTTGGTAACTTTTTCCCTCCCTTCATCCTTTTAATTTTCACAACTTTGTTTTTCATTTAATTTTTTTTTTATTCCAATGACAAAACAGTTTCCAGTTTTCAGAGCAGTTTAAATTACTTGCTTTTCTAAATTCACCAAAACTAACCACTTTACAATTTTTTTTTTCTCACAATACATTCACTCTTCCTTTCATTACATGCAACACAAACACTTCTTCCCCCTTCCCCCCCCCTTGGTCTTTGAACTTCAAAATCATACATGCATGTTCCTTTCTTCCTAGTCAATATTCTTACTTGTAACACAACATACAAGAATAGCATTCATAACCAAATACTCCATGCATACATTTCACAAATTTTTCAAATCCATTTTCTTACAATTCACTGACCTTAGCTCCTCCAATAACTTTAGCTCATAATCAACCAATGTTTTGTTTCGTAGCTTTTCATTCTTGGTTTTAACTCTCATGAAATTGTAAGAACAAATCAGGTATGGTAATATACAAGCAAACACAGGAGCACAGGAGACTAAAGCTACATTAGTAGGTGGCACAAAAATGAACTAAAAGTAATGCAAATGGGAAGATACAAAAGAAACTAGCAGTGCATACAGGCTGTCTATCTATCTATCTATAGCCAGATGCCATGATCCTGTATGGGGTGGCTGTTTGTCTCTGAGTTAGCTGTTTTACAGGATGGAGCCACATAGCATAAACAAAAGCACCAACACATTGTGGAGGAATATATCACGAGAGACATTAAGTTATATTAAGCTATAAATACTAGTGGAGGTATTATCACCAAATACAGTCCTGTTTTCTTTCCTGCTTTTCTGTCTATGGTCACTTTTCTGTCCACGGTCTTTGAAAATTAGTCTCCTGAATCCAAAGAAAATGACACTGGTGACAATGATCTATGGAAAAATAAAGTAATCAGCATCAACTGCAGTATTATCAAGAGACTGATTATCAAGGCCTATGGAAAGAGAGGTAGATGATGCGACAGGATTTTTGCTGCTGAGTGGACAAGGTGTTCATTCATTCATTCATCATTTAATCCAGTGCTGTCCCATGAGGAGCGTAGGAGACCGGGGTTAGGCAAGATGGTCCTGACATTTAAGATAAGAGTGACCAGGTGGCAGAATTGGTAGAGAGGCGGACTGCAGTCCCAATGGACCCAGGTTCGAATCCCGGCTGTGACAAGGAACAGTTTAAGGATTTGAATTTCTTAAAAAGCAGACTTTTCTGATCTACCACATGACCCGCCGATATGTCATAAAAGTACCCCCACTAAAACCAATACACCAGTCCTGTATGAGACAGCCCTAGCATGTATTCAATATGGACAGTGGGTGTTAGCACCGAAGTGGTGACATGTGGAGGTATAGGAGGACTACTGGGACTTGGGAATACACCTTGAAGCCTTTGCCCAGAGTTGGACATGTAAAAAAAAAAAAAAAAAAAA